>JAOTRH010112175.1:0-15276 GCA_034768845.1 Heliamphora exappendiculata
TTTTCTTTAAGATTATTTATTAGTATTTGTATTTTTTTTCTTTCTAAAAGAAAATAAATTAAATTCACAAATATTGATGTTTTTGAAATTTGGGGCGTCACATAGGATCAATGTAAAAATTATTATTTTCGATTTCTAGTTCTTGTATTTTTTTTGTTTTTTTGTATTCGAAAAAAGAATATATAAAAATGAAGAACAACTCGAAGAACAAGATGCTGCAGCATGAAAACTTTGATTCATGGATACATTGAATGGATCACTGTTTCAGTCTTAGCCAAACAGTTTTTTTTTTACTAAATAAAAAAAAATTGTGATCAGAACATGGTGGTGGTGGAAGAAGCTTGAATCACGGCCTTGGGAATCATAAAAAGAAGCTGCCAAACGCTACCTAAGGCTGCAACAAATTGAGGCGCAATTCCAAGCAACCAACCGCAGCACTATTTCAGTGCAACAAATCAACACGCACCAGTTTCCAAACACTGTAGTGCTAAGCACAGTGGCGGAGCATAACACAGCAAGCAGCAGTGGTTTTCAAAACAAAAATCCAAAGCAGCGCTTCGACGAAATTCTAGTCTAAACAGGCGCTGTTTTCCAAGTAGCCTTCAGTGCAAATCCAACGCTGTGCGTGCAAATCCAATACCATTTTCCAATTCCAAACACAGCAACAGTGTGCCCAAGGCACTCAGTGCGTGCGTGGGAGATGCGCGATGTGTGCGGTGCTCACGCGGTAGGGCAGTGGAGGTGCTGTTTTCGAGGTGTCTTGGAACAGTTTTTCTGATAAACATTGATCGATGAGTATTATATTTGTATATCACTGCGTATCAAAAAATTTTGATACAATCGGGATACAGAAAGCTAATACAGATTGAACCTTTAAAGTTTATCTCTTAACAAGAGACTGAAACTCTTTAGAGTTTCAGATAGATCATAAAATTAAAATATATGCATATCATGTTTATATATATATGAATTGCGTGGATGATTGCATATCTGTTTTATTTATCTTGTTAATTTAATTAATTTAAAATTTTGATTTTAATTAAAATATTTTATAATAAAAAATAGAATTAAAAAATTTTAATTAATTAATTTTAAATAAATAAATAAAAACTTTAGATATTTTATTTTTTTACAAAATATCACGTTTAAGATGAATTTTTTAAAAATAGAATATTTTGGAAAAATGTGAGAATTAATTCCAAATTTTGAATTAATTAAATGAAAAAATATTTAATAAAAATAAATTATTATTTTTTGAAAAATATTAAACGAAAAATAAAATAAATAAATACCTTTAATCACTACTTTAGCTAAAAAGTTGGAGAAAAAATTACATTTATTAAATTTTATTTGTTACGCATTTAAACAAGAAAAGATGGTTTGATAAATCAGAATCTTTAGAATTGTGTACACGGAAAAATGTTTGATTCTTTCAGATCGTGTGGTTTCGAAATTAATAAATTTATTTTAATTAAATAGATTTTTATAACCCTAAAAATTATTTTTAAAAATTTAAGTAGGAGAGGAAATTTATTCACAGATAAATCCTGCAGTCTCCTTCACCAGTTTGTAGGCGATACAATTAAACCTTGCGTGTTGATAGTAAGGCCTTTCTCCACATCGGACAGATTAATTACGGTATCGCCAGTACAAACCTCCTTTAAAGATAATTATGGATAATTGTTACTGTGGATCATTTCTCCATCTGAATGGTTCATTGCGAAGCGATTGATTTGGGATTAGGTAATGGTTAACACTTAGCTGTATATGATAGTATCCTCTCCATCTAAGTCACTGCTATTATATACTGGACTGAAACTATGTCAGTTATTTAATTTTACTTGGCATTGTCAGTTATCTAGATAGTAAAATTAAAAGGAATTAGCCTGTCTGGTCTTATAAAGAATAGTAGATATCCTCCCATCGAGTCATGCTATTCTCAGGTTACCAAGCTGCTGGCGAATTAATTTTAAAATGGTAGAAGGAACCAAATTAAAATGAATTTAAAGTTTTGCTCATCATAATTAACGGTATTTTAATTATATGATTCTCAGGATTAAAATAGCTTTTAACCCACTTGCTTCTATTCTCAAAGAAAACAAACTTACGGAACCGAACTATGTTGACTGGAAACGGAACTTGGATATTGTATTAACTGATGAGTCTTACAAGTTTGTTTTAACTGAGATATGTTTACTAGTACCTGATGAGGGGGCTACCAAAAGGGAAATCCAGGCCCATCAGAAGTGGCAGAAAGTTGATCAGATGGCTCGTTGTTACCTTTTAGCTTCAATGTCAAATGTTTTGTAGCATCAGCATCAGTCTATACCCAGTGCCTATGACATTATGATGAATCTCAAATAAATGTTTGGGGATCAAAATTGTGTTACTAGGCAGGTGGCCATGAGATCTCTAATGAATGCAAGTAAGGCTAAAGGTACACCAATTAGGGATCATGTTCTAAAGATGATCAGTCTTTTGAATGAACTGGAGATCCTTGGAGCTAAAATTGATGGGGAAACCCAAGTCGATATCAGACTCCAGTCATTACTTGAAAGTTTTAAGTAGTTCTACCTGAACTATTCTATGAATAAGCTCAGCTACTCACTAGCAAAACTTCTTAAGGAACTTCAAGCAGTCGAAGGTGTTCTTAGAAAGCCAGGTTCTGTGTATCTGGCTGAGAAAGATTCTTCCTCTAGATCGAAAGGTAAGAAGAAGAAAAAGGTTCAGACACAGGAAAACACAAGTCTGAAAGCAGTTAAGGGACCAAAAACTGGTGTGAAGAAGCTGAGAGGCAAGTGCTATCATTGTAACCAGTTTGGGCATTGGAAAAAGCTGTGCCCGATTTTTCTTAGTAAGTAGAACAAACAAGGTAATTTCTGTTCACTGGTTGCTGAAACATATTTAGCGGTGTTATCTGCTGGTACCTGGTGTGCAAATACGAGAGCCACTAATCATGTCTGCAATTTTTTGTAGGGGTTCTAAGAAATCAGGCAGCTCAATGGTGGGAAAATCTACCTGCACATGGGCAATAATACAAGGGTGGCAGCAGTTGTAGTAGGAGATGTCACTCTGATTTTTAGTATAGATAGGATACTACTTCAAAAAGATTGTCTTTATGTACATTTGATTAGAAGAAATTTAATTTCAGTCTCGAGTTTAATAAAGGGCAAATATTCTGTTCATTTTGGTGACTCTGTCGTTGTGAAAAAAATAAATATTTTATTTGTTCTAGTACGTTGGTGGATAATCTATATATTGTATCTCTTATCTCTCCTATACTGTAACTAACTGAAATGAATAACACGTCTACTTTACCATATAAGAGAAAGTTTTCTTCTTTAATGAACCAAACGTTTTTTTTCCATTTATGCTTGGATCATATTAATCTAAAAAGGATAAACAGACTGGTAGCAGATAGACCTTTGAGCTCATTGGAAGTGGAGGTACTTCTAGTCTGTGAATCTTGCTTAGAGGGTAAATAACCAAGATGCCCTTTTCGGCCAAAGGCTATAGAGCTAAAGAACCGTTGGAGCTGGTTCATTCTGATGTGTGGTCCTATGACAATCCGAATAGAGATGGCTTTGAGTACTTCGTCAGTTTCATTGATGACTACTCAAGGTATGGATACATTTACCTGATGCACCGTAAGTTTGAATGCTTTGAGAAATTCAAAGAATTCAAGGCGGAGGCGAAGAAGCGTCTGGGTAAAAGTATCAAATCACTACGATCCGACCGTGGTGGGGAATACCTCTTTAGAGAGTTTAAGAATTACTTGTCATCAAAAGGGATTACATCCCAATTGACTGCACCTAGCACTCCACAACAGAATGGTGTAGCAGAAAGAAAGAATAGGACTCTTATGGAGATGGTAAGATCCATGATGAGTTATTCAAGTTTACCCGATTCGTTTTGGGGACTCGCTTTAGAAATAGCAGCTTACATTCTAAATTTGGTACCTTCTAAGTCAGTACTTCTACTCCCACAGAATTGTGGACTAGGCGTAAGCCTAGTCTGAAATACATTTGGATTTGGGGGTGTCCAGCACATGTGCTTAAAGGAAACACAGGTAAGTTGGAACCGAGGACGGAAGTCTGTTTCTTTGTGGAGTATCCCAAGGGAAAGAAGGGTGGTCTATTTTATAACCTTAAGGATCAGAAGGTCATTGTTAGCACCAATGTCCAATTTTTGAAAGAGGATTATATTATGGATCACAGGCCCAATGGCAAAATTATTCTAGAAGAAATAGAAGAAAATATCAGTAGAACGAAAAAGGAACCACAAGTCATTGATATTCCATTACGTCGTCGTAGTAGGAGGATTATCGGGACAGGTACAAATCCAGAACAGGGTGCTGATGCACATGATTCAGATTGTGCACAGCCTATTACTGCTAGTACACTAACACAGGTAGTGCCTCATCGTAGTAGGAGGGTTGTTCATCAACCTGATCGGTATATGTTCTTGGGAGAGTCGTTTGACAAGATCCTGATAGAACTGGATACCGAGCGCTATAACTACAATGAAGCACTACAAGATAAATATTCAGATCTTTGGAAAAGGGCTATGAATTCAAAGATGGAATCTATGTATTCTAATTAGGTCTGAAAACTTGTAGAACCACCCGAAGGGATAAAATCCATTAGATGCAAGTGGATCTACAAGAAGAAGAGAGGAACAGACGGGAAGGTTAAAACCTTCAAAGCTAGGGTTGTTGCTAAAGAGTTCACTGAGAACGAAGGGATCGACTATAAGGAAACTTTTTTGTCGGTAGCCATGCTTAAGTCTATTCAGATTCCCTTTATCCATTGCCCCTCATTTCGATTATGAAATCCAGCAAATGGACGTCAAGACAGCTTTCCTTAACGGAAGGCTTGATGAGTGTATCTATATGATACAACCAGAAGGATTCATTGCAAAGGGCCAGGAGCACATGTTGTGTAAGCTTAAGAGATCCATTTATGGACTTAAGCAGGTATTAAGGTCTTGGAACACTCGGTTTGATCAAACTATTAAGTCTTATGGTTTTGATCAAAGTCTAAATAAGTCCTGTGTGTACAAGAAGCGTGACGGAAGCGTGGTGATCATCCTAGTACTTTATGTAGACGATATCTTGCTCATCAAAAATGATGTGGGGGCATTATCTCCGATTAAAGTATGATTATCTAGGCAGTTCGATATGAAGGACTTGAGAGAAGCCAGTCACATCTTTGGGATCAAGCTTGTGCGAGATCAAAAATAAAGGATGTTGGGCTTATCACAAGCAAAATATATCAATGATATCCGTGCTCGTTTTAGCATGTAGGATTCCAAGAAAGGGTTTCTCCCTTTCAAGAATAGTAACAGTCACTCCTCACTTGATTAGCTTCACCTTTTGGTGCAAGGTCGATGGAACTGCTCTAACTATCGGGTCGTGCAGCAATGGTCTTCCCAACAGGAGATTATATGAGGCTGGCACATCGAGAATATGGAATTCCATCTCACTTTCCAATCCCCATACCATCACCGCGAAGGTTACCAATCCCAACACGTCTCTTCTTGTGTTGTCGTATGCACGTACCCCTTGCGCGCTTAGTTTGAAGTCTTACGTCTTCAATCCCAAACAATAGGCAGTTCGTAGTGGGCATACATTGAAAGTTGAGTTGTTGTCAACCAAGACGACTGGCACTCATTTTCTAAAACACTGGATGGTTAAGTGCAACGATTTGTTATGCGATGGTCCCTCGGTGGGAAAGTCCTTCTTACTGAAAGCGATAACATTGGTTTTCTTCTCGGATATAAGCATTCCGACCAACTGATCGGGAGATATGTCAATCGGGATGTCCACACTGTTCAAAACTTTCAAGATGGCCTGTTGGTGTTTATGGGATGCCACAAAAAAACCCCTAAATGCTCACATTGGCTTGCGTCTTCTTAAGTTGCTTTAAGACTTCGTCCTCTTCTTCATTGTTCTTCTTTTTTATTTACTTCCTCGGCTCTTCCACGCCTTTACTTGGTTGCCCCTTTTCTACCTGCGCAGGCTTAAAATGCCTCCCGCTCCTTGTCAGGTGCTCTATCAGCTCTTCGGGTTCCCATAGTCCTTCAAACTGATCAACTATTTCTTGAATCTCAACCACCGGACACCCTTTCTCTCGAAAGGCCCAGAAATTATCTATGCTACCTTTCTCTCCATCGTCTCCTTCATCTCCCTAGAAGTCTTCCTCAATTCCCACTTTGTTTTGCAAAAACCAATCAGACTCTTCACCGATGTTGGCCTCTAGCTCAAAGAGTTGTGGCATGATATCTCGTCAAATGGGTCTTCATAACCATATGGTGGGGGAAGGCCCCATGGTTCCCACTGGCCTTCATGGTCGTGTGGCTCTTCGACAATCGGGTGCCATTCTAGCACATCCTCTCTTTCATCATATTCTATATCTGTGAATTCTTCCTAAATCTCTTCTAACTCTCACATGTCGTTCTCTTCTTTGTAGTCCCATTTGAGAGAACATGAGATCGGTCCCTCGGGTAGGGGTGTTCTTGCGTTTGGCTTATGAAGAGGAACAATGTCTACGGATGGGTCAAATACAGGACTTGTAGTTCCCAACAAATTCACTTGGGGTGAATTTTTCTCTTTCTCTTTTTGCTCCTTTTTCTTCTCGACTTTCATACTGGCTAGTTGATTTTCTTCCAGCTTACTTTCACTATTAACCTCCTTTCTCTTCGAGGATTCTTCTATTTTTGATACTATTTTCTCTATTTTTTCTATTTCAATACTTGGGTTGGCTTCCTCAAAACAAGCTGCCCCTCGGTGCCAGGCTGTATCGTCGCTTGAGACGGTTGAGACATGCCATTTGATGTCGATTCTTGCCTCCTCCAAATCATCTAATGCCTCAAGGAGGGCCAGATCTTTCCACAGTCATTTGATTTCTTCGTCTTCCTCATCATTACCGTTGACAAGGGGAGAAATTTCCTTCTTGTGGACAATAAAGATCGAGAAATTATCAAAATCATTATCTATCAGATCCTGAATGAGGTCATCGAGCAGTAGTACCCTGGACTAGACGACAGAACTATAATTGGCTTCGATTCCATTGTGGAGACTATGAATTTCATGGGATCAAATCCTTCTGACTCCCTTTCAATGGCGTTCACATTTTGCTGGTTTACATGGTTCGATAGAGGGTTAGTGGAAACATTCAATTTTTGAGTAGCGGTTGATGAAGAAATCACCTTGTTGTCTATCAAGTCTTGAATCTCATGGCAAACCCTCATGCAATTCTTGGTAAATGATTGTGCCCCCGATGAAAAGCGCAGTATTGAGTAGGATTATATCTGAGCGATAAAGGATTTGGAGGCAGGGTCGGCTCCAAAGGCTTTAGGAGATCCCTTTCGATCAGATGGCTCAAGATAGATGTTAAGGGTACAGTGAGTTGAGTGAAGGCTCTCTTTCAATTTCGGGGTGGATTTTGGGCAGCTGGCTAGACAGATGGGCTAACTTGATTCAGATTGGGTTTTAACAAGTTCACTTCATAGCTTCAGTTCACGCCATTGGTGGCCTTATTTGGATTATTGGTGTATGGCTTTCGAACCGTTCTTTGACTCTGTTCTCCCTTCTTAATATCCCAATACTGCAGCGCATCCTCTATTTGTATCTCAGCATCGAAAACCTGCTCAAATTCCATCAATGGTTGTGTGATCAGATACTTATGGAATTGCAACTGTAAATTCTTCACTACCATTCTTACTAGTTCTTTTTCAGTGGATCGACTCGTCATTATGGCTTCCTTAGCCCTCCATTCAGTTAGAAACTCAACAAAAGATTCTTTGACCTCCTGGCGGGTGGTTTCGAGTTCTCGAGTGGTAACATCGAGTTGGATGTTGTAGTTGTACTGATTGACAAATGTAGTAGTAATGTCCTCCCACATTCTCGTATTTGCAGCGTCTAAAGATAAAAACCATTTTTGAGGGGCTCCTAACATAAACCACTGGAAAAACTGAGCTTTTAACTGGTCACTAATACCTATCGGCGTCAAAGTTCCCACATACATTCTCAGGTGGATCCTGGGGTCCCCGGTCCCGTCAAACTTCTTCATATCGGGCATTTTGAACTTCTCAAGCAGCTTAGCATCGGGGAATAAATAGAGCCCTTCAACATTTAGCATATAACCCTCAATTCTTTGGGCTTTTCTCAAAATCTTCTCCAACTTGTCGACCTTATCAGACAAGATCGATTCCTTAGTGGCTAGGATTTTTGGGAATCCTGGTCGGACGGGCTGTACAACTACTGGTTGGGCTCTCTCAGATTCCATATTATCATCCCAATTATTATCTCTTATACCATCCTCGGGGTCATTCAGAACAACCACGTTAGGATCAGCAACCTAAGTCTGCAGAGCTTGGATTTGAGCCTAACTCTGGGTCTAAATCCTTACATGATTTGTTACAGTGGTACTCAATCCCTCAACTGTTCGTCGTAATTTTGGAATTACCCTCATCATATTGGCCATGGTCAATTCTAGATCTACCATCGGTACTCTCAACTGAATGGCACGTCTTAGTCTCCCACTTAGAGATCGTGCCCAAGTACGTATTGATTCTTCTCTACTCGGCGTTATTATCCCAGGTCTCTAAACTAAAAGGGCTCATGTAAATCGAAAGACTCGTTAGCCTAGCCTAAACTCAAAATAACTCACTCTCGATGATGGGTCGGGAGGACGAAAACTAAACCTAATCGTGATGTTAACTATACAAACAAAAGTATCCAAAAAAAATCACATAACCCTAGAAGATTTATTGATCCCGAAAGAAGGGGTTTTAAGAAACTATATGCACATGAAAAGGCTGGTAGCTCTTCACTTAGTGTGCCTTCTGAATAGCGTTAAGGATATACCTTCTAATGCCAGGAATGGTGCAAGGCATGGTCAAACGGTAAGCAATGATTTCTTTTGCCACATCTATGGAAGTATGTGGCCAGAAAGGTTGCTGGCTTCCCTGATATAGCCCCGAGATAGTAAACTGACCGTTGTATCGGGTAGGCAAAGCAGGGATTGAGAACCAAGCAAACAAATATGTGAGATGCAAATGCGAATACCAATGAAAAATTTACAACAAGAACTATTGACATTTCAAGTTAAGCCCTCTTATGATTTTTCTTTTGGAATACTAATCCGCAACGGAGTTGCCAGAAAAAGATGCGGACGTTTTTTGGGCAAAGAGGGATGCATAGGATATCTATTATTTTTAGAAAAACGTTCTTTTCATCCAAGATATCAAAGCACCACTTTTTTTTTAAACAAAAAGCAGTCACTACTTAGTTTTTGAGAAAAATTAAGAAAAACAAAAAAAAAAAGAAGAAGAAGACTGCGGGTCTTTTTAAAAACGTAACTAGAGAAAAAGAGGGTTCGGGGGCTAAGATACGAAAAGGAAAGGTGTTAGGCACCCTTTTCACACAACCATGAGGTTGGCCTCTACTATGTCAATATCGGTTTTTATCGTAAACTTTTTAAAAGTAACATATACAGCACAGGAGGTTAAAGATAGTTCAAACAAAAGCAAGCGAAGAAACAAAATCTTAACTATGGTTCCTAGGGTCGTGCAACTTGATTATTATTTCTAGATATGCCACACATATCGTTTGAGAAAAGCAAAGCAAAAAAAACATGCGAATAAGCAATAAAATAAAGAAGTAAAGTTTTAAGGGCCATGCAACAATGTTTATGCTCCTAACATATTATAAACAAGCTATATAGAATAAACAGGAGAGACTTAAATATCATATTTAATCTACTAGACATGTAGAAAACTCACGACTGTAGCAACTAGTACTGCGGCCATGACGAAAATGGTCACCAAACATGCGGCCGTGACAAATATAAGGATGCCACAAAGAACAAAGGGAAAATCTCACGGCCCCGTGACAAATAAAAGTCAAGGTCATGGTTTTTAAGGGTACAAAAAGGGTATATACATTGCACAAAGCAAAAAGTAGGCTCAGATGAATAAGATATACAAGATAAATACCATAACCTATTGGTTTGAGGTTAGATCCACAAAATCTCACGGCTGTAACAACTGAATATGGTGGCTATGACAAAAGTGAAGACAAAAGCTGCGGCAGTTAGGTTTATATAACCTCATAACATACAGATATGAAGGTATACAGAATGGAGACCATGACCCATTTGGTTTAGGCCAGATCTACCATTCATTACCAAATAGCAAAATAAATAGAGGCTCAAAAAGAAAGAAATTGCTAGACATAGCAATAAAGGATATACAACCTTGAAATAAACAAATAACGAAGAGTTTTAAAGAGAGTTTTGACGTTTTTGGCCTTAAAAATAATATCACGGTCGTAACAACAAGATGTTGCGACCATGAGTAATAAATGCATAAATGTACAGGCTCTTATACAAAGTGCATGGTCGTGACTGTGGATTTAATGAAACATGCGACTGTGACATAGTAAGGTCGCGGCCGTCATGTTCCAGAATCTCAGAAAGATTTTGATGTGCTCATTGTGCTTGTGAGCATCGAAACAGAGTGAAAATGATTGTACATATACGAAATAGAGAGCTGTGACTACACTGTTAATGATGAAAAGCTTGAAGGAAACAAATTCTTACATTGAAATGAATGATAAATAAGCAATAAAATAATGGAAACCTTTTCCACGATACCCTTGGGGGAAGATGATGAGGGTTTAAAAAGAGTCGTGGGTTCCTAAGGTTAAATCGTGTGAATATCCACCTCAAATGGCCCTTCGGGGGTGACAATATGATACCTCCAAGTCAATATATAGCTCCAAGAACTCCTCCAAGGCAAGAAGGAACACGAATGAGGCTCAGAAAGTATAAAAAGGATGGGTGAATATCGAGTGGGAAAGTATTTTGACAGAGCTTGGACCTCTAGGTCTTTTTTTCTGCTTGAAAACGCTGCCTATTTATAGGCAAGATGAGCAACACAAACCCCTTCTGGGATGCTTCCACTTGTCCAAAAGAGGTAATAGTGATAGCCGCTACCTTTTTGCTTTTGTATGGTGCTGGCCGCTACCTTCATGTTGATGAAAAAGACAGCCGCAACTTTAAAAAGTCCCAACCTGAATAAATAAGCGACGACCATAACAAAGAAAGTCACGGCTTAGTTTAGGGTTTTTAAAATGGGTACGGCCGTGAAAGTAAGAACATGGCCTATTCTAGGGTTTTCAAAAAGGTGGCGGCTATAAGGATGGAAATGTCACGATCTGAAGGGTTTTTAGGATTTTTGGGTTTTGAGCTATATTCATGATTTTGTTTACTTTGGAGTATCTTTGAGCGTGATTCTCGTACTTTCATCATTAGAGCGTATTCGAGACGGGTGTATAAGATTCGGCTTGGTCAGATTTGGGTGCCTACAGAGGGTATTCTTAGGAAGTTAGGAAATACGTTTGTTTTTTAAAAGGGTTCTTCCTCTAAGTCGAAAGGCAAGAAGAAAAAAAAAGTTCAGAAACAGGGTGACACGATTTTTAAGGTAATAAGTGGGCCACATACTGGTGTGAAAAGGCCAAAAAGCAAATGTTTTCACTATAACTAGACATGACATTGGAAAAAGCAATGTCCAGTTTATCTTGGCAAGTAAAACAATAAAGGTAATTTCTGTTCACTAGTTGTAAAAACATGTTTAGCGGTGTTATCTATCGATACCAGGTGTGTAGATATGGGAGCCACTAATCATGTTTATAATTTTTTGTAGAGATTTCAGAAAATCAGATAACTTAGTGACGGAGAAACTTACCTACACATGGGCAATAATATGAGGGTTGCAGCAGTTGCAGTGGAAGATGTCACTCTTAGTTTTAGTAGAGATCGGGCTTTAATATTGAGATATTGTCTTTATGTACATTTCATTAGAAGAAATTTAATTTTTGTTTCTAGATTGGTTAAAGATGGATATTTGGTTTATTTTAATAACTTTGTGGTTATTAAGGATAATAAATAGTTTATCTGTTCTGGTACATTTGAGAATGATCTTTATGTTATTATTTTAATCTCTCCAATACTGCAACTAAATAAATTGAATAATACATCTAATTCATCATTTAAGAGAAAAGAACTTCCTTTAATGAACCAAACGTATCTTTGATACTTATGCCTAAGTCATATATATCTGAAAAGGAAAAATAGAATGATTGAAAATAGACCTTTGAGTTCATTAGAAGTGGTGGCACTTTCAGTCTGTGAGTCCTTGGAAAATAAAATGATCAGGAGGTCGTTTTCGGCTAAAGGCTATAGTGCTAAAGAGCAGTTGGAACTGGTTCACTCTAACTTATGTGAACCTATGACTATCTAGGCTAGAGGAGGTTTTGAGTATTTTGCCACTTTTATTGATGATTACTCAAGGTATTGATATATTTATTTGATGCACCACAAGTCTAAATATTTTGAAAAATTTAAAGTACTTAAGGCATAAGTGGGGAAGCGTCTAGAAAAATGTATCAAGACACTTCGATCTGACCTTGGTGGCAAGTATCTCTTTGGAGAGTTTAGAAATTATTTGTCAGAAGAATGGATTACATTCCAATTGACTACACTGGGCACTCCACGGCAGAATAGTGTAGCAAAAAGAAGTAACATGATTTTTATGGAGATGGTGAGGTCTATGATGAGTTATTCGGACTTACGCGATTCATTTTGGAAATTTGCATTAGAGACAGCATCTTATACTCTGAACTTGGTGTTAGGGTTGTATACTGAAAATTATATTTTTGGTATTTAATTTAATTTTAATAAAATTAATTTTTTTATTTTATGAGAATCTTTATAAGTGATGTATGCAATATCACTTCTTTAATATTATATATGAATGTCCTTTATTCTGTACAATATTTAATCTAGTGTGTAGAGGACGGCTTGCACACAAAACATTAAATTTTAGGTTCTTATAGAATATAAGTTTTATGCTCACAATTTAGATAGAAATGGACATACAATCGGTACGACTATAGCACGGAGTTTTGCTAGACCTGCCTTGGTTATGGAGAACAGATAATAGCATCATCTATTGTTTCAACTCTCTGTGCTAGTACACTTTGTGTGTATTGAACGGGACACGTTGGGGTAATTAATTTTATACTACTATATTAATTAATTCACGCCACAAGGTTATTATGAACAGTGTTTATTCTCTTAATTCTGAAATAATTATTAATTTACGTATATTTAATATTCGTTATTTTGATTCATTATATGGTGCGATCTTATTTGGGTTTATATTTTCAGTAAGTTGGGAAGCAGTATTATTTATATGGTGAATATTAATTATTCAAAGAATCTACATCTTGAATGAACGAGATTGACAACACCCCCTTAATAAAACTTATAAGTTTTGGCCAGGCCAAACCCTGCATGTGGATTTGATTATTCGACGATTAAATAAGTTAAGTAGAAGGGTTTAAAGAATTTTAAGATGATGATTAAATTAAATTATCAGTAATTAAATTTAATTGGCAGGTATTGAAAATATTAACGTGGAGATATGAGTTAAATATTTAATAACAGGAGCTCAATGCAAGATGGTCTTGAGATTATGGCTTAGAGTGCAATTATAGTTCTTTAGTGGTGTGAACTACAATTTGGTATTTTATGAAAATTGCAAAAATTGCTACAAGATTTTTGTAATTACAGATACCGCAGAGAGGTTTGCTTAATTACGAAAACTACTGAATACGTATCTGGATTACACTAGAAGTTTTCGTCATTATTATTCCATAGGTCCCTGCTGTAACCCTATAAATATGTGGGTAGGTTGAACCAAATTCATAACTTGTCTTCAAAACTAAAGCTGACCAGGTTCTGTTGGTACAAGTTTTCGAAAGATTGTAACCCACACTACATTCGGAAATCGCATAAGAGAATACAGTAGAAGGTCTGACAAGAGTTTTAACTCGTAATCAGAAATCGTAGTTAGAGAATCGACCAAAATGTATTCTTCTAAATTAACTGTGGTGACACGGGTTTTATTTTAGTCGTTTGATATCAAAAGTTTTATCTTGAGCCCGTTTCGGTGATTGCCCGTCTAGTTATTTTTTATAGAAAATCATTTACAAAAATAATTATCTTGACCGTTTTTCCTTCAACAATTGGTATCAGAGCCGTTTTGTTTTTTTGTTTACGATTTATCGAGGGGCCGAGTAATTTTAGAACTGTAATAATTTTATTTTACAGGCATTCTAATTCTGATTTTGTGATCATTATATTTTTCATATTTAATTGAATAGTTTGAATAATGATTTAATTATATTTAATCACGAGAGTTGATCGTGATAAATTAAATTTTTTTTAGATCGAATGTGAGCCTACGAGACATAGGTTTTGATATAATAGCTATTATTTGTTTTTAAATATCAGTTTAGTATATCCAAAAACACGAAGAACAAGTAGCGGCACCGACAGTGGTTTTGGATTTTACAGGCCACGGATCATGGTAATTTTTAACAATTTTAAAATAGTATTTCTCGATGAGTTTCTGCAGGATTTATGCATTAAAAATAGCAGCAATAATAAGTCAAAAACAGCTATAAAAATCAACAAAAATAGCCCACCACTAGCGGCAGTTTGGGGCCGATTTTGTTAATTTTTGGGGACATTTTTTGAACTATTTTTTGAGTAGTATGTTAGATATAAAATAGCAGTAAACATATCTTAAAATACTGTCCAAAAACCATTAAAAAAATCAGGCCAAAAACAGGCAGCAAAAGGCAGAAAGCAGCGGTGGTTTTCGACAGCAGCGACGGCGCTATTCGGAGCTAATTTTTAGGTTTTTCGTACTGTTCTTGATGCGTTCTTCGAAGTAACATGTCAGTAGATATTAGTGCAATTTTTTGAGAAAGAACGGAACCAAAAACACCACTGAAAAAAGCCCTAACGAGCGGTTGAACTGGGCAGCAGTGGCTTTGGGCTGTTTTGATGGCCATTTTTTGGGACTGTTTTTGGCCTGTTTTTGACGAAAAAATAGTATATTTTGATAACTATTTTTCAGAAAATATGGCATCAAAAACAGAGCACGAATGAGGTGACAAAAATCGCTTGAAGTTGCTGGAGCGGCGGGGCTGGTGGCCGGCGGTGGAGGTGCTGTCCGAGCTGTCTTAGATTGAGATATTTTGATATGTTTTGATACTAATGCAATATATTTATATATCATAATGTATCAGAAAATTCTGATGCAATCGACATACAGAAAACTAATTCGGAATGAGATTCTTACAGCTTATCTTCAACAAGAGACTGAAACTCTTCAGAATTTCGCTTTGATCATAAAATA
>JAOTRH010112216.1:0-15274 GCA_034768845.1 Heliamphora exappendiculata
CTCGGTTTGCAAATTCTATTTATGTTATTCCTGTTATTTCATTCTCTGTAATTTCATATTATTGTAAATTGTTGAAAATTTAATAAATATGTATTTTCTGGATCCCCGAGCATGTATTTTATTTTGGCGTTGGATATTCTCCCAATATTAAAAAAACTCCACTTATCATGATATGTTATAAATTAACCTACACATATACATACAAAATTGACAATACAACAAAAACATATTTATAATTTCTATACTCCGACTATGTCAATCACTAGTTATATAGTCTTCTAAAACATTTTGTAGTGGATCAGGCTTCTATTCTACCAATTTGAAAAACTGTGTGATTGTTACTATCTATGGGAACAGAATTAAGTAAAACAATTAAGAAATAATTATAAAACAAGCAATTTTAATTCAGTATGAATTTTTCAATATAATCCTATAATAGATAAAAGTCATTCAACAATTCTCACTACTTGTAACTTTCTTCAATTAAAAAGATTAATATTTTTAAATATCACAATTTAATAAAAATTAAAACCAAATTAATCAAGAATGCCCAAGGTTTATTTAAGCTCATAACTAGGAGTTGTTAACGGTACCATTCTGATTCTACGACAGAATTACATATTTATTTATCCTGTTGTGTACAACAACAGATAATTTATATACATAGTCTGTGTACATTTAGACAATTAAATAATTTATATACTCTCTTCGTGTACCGTTAAAAAAATAATGCACAACAAAACATCTATGCACTAGGTAACATCTTAATTATCTAAGGTACAATGACATGTCTTTAAACCACAAAAATTATTTTTTCCAAGCACTTTCATAATATTTTGATTCATTATAAAATAGCATTTCAACAAAGCATATACTTTAACTAAAATAATAGTTATATTCTAACATTTGCTTACAGTTGTAAAAAATATATTATTTTAATTTTTATTTCTATGAAACAGCACATTTACCTTTAAAAACAAGCCAAAAATGGTACCAATCCATATTTTCAAAGGTGTGTTCCATTATTAGCTGCTGGAGTATTCATTTCCAATCCTAAAATATGAACACGGTGATAAAAATAAAATTATAATGTATTATTCATGTATAAATTAACCCTAATGCATAGATACAATTAAAATGTATAAATATGTATAAAATAATTAGAACAACTCTTATCTTAAGAATTTATTTGTATATATTAGAATCTTGTGAGAATTGGATAAAATTTTGTTGTTAATTTTACAAAATATGATCACTTGTCCTTTTTAATTATTATTTTAAATTTATTATTTTATTGTCAAAACAAGTTCAAATTAATCCCAATAATCAAATTCTAGATAGTCAAACATAGAAAATATTTTTTTTCCTAATTAGATGGTTACTTAATTAAATTATAAAGGCTTTGAGTGTATCTTAAAAATATAAATCTAATTACTCGAAGAAAATATAAATCTACTTTACATTATAATATCTATTTTGTTTTCATCCATTATCATAACCATGAACAATTCGTATGCTCCTGGAGCATTAATTAGATAATTTCTTCTCTATTTTTTTTAATTTACTTTGAATTTATAAGAATATATATAATTACACACACACACACACATATATATATATATATATATTGAGAGAGCATAAGAAATAAATGCTTACTAAATAAAGAAGGTGAGAGCTTGACGAGTACGGAAGCTCCACGTGCTCCTATTGTTGAATATTTGCAAAATAAGCCTCTCGATAGGTGGCCGATAAGAAGTCTTGCGATACTCAAGTTAAATGAATTTTAAGAGAGAAATAATATAGAAGAGATGGAAGATTAGTCAATACCTTTACCTTAAGGAATTAAACACTTATATGTGCGAGGGGAGGGGAGAGAGAGAAAGAGAGAGAGGGAGAGTTAACTCTCTTCTCTTAGCATAAGATGGCTAAGTGGCTTATGAGATTAGGCTTTTTGTGTTTGTTAGAAAGTAGGAACTAGTATGAAGGTTTTGAGGCGCAAAGATCACTTAAAGAGGCGCGAATATCACTGTCTTTAAGGCAAATTTACTCGACTCGAATTCTGAATTTGCTATACGAGTTGCTAATAAAATAGCCTCCATGATACAACAAAGCTCGAAAATCCACATATAGCAATTCTGAGAATTTTTCCAGAATTCTCACGAAATTATAAACTGACAAGAATTGTATTGAGAATTGAAGATGGTTTTTGATCCGAAACTTGGCAATTTTAAAGACACCAAATAGACACCCTATGAACCAACGAAACTGCTGAATTGTGTCTGTTTATTTAAAATTTTGAATTTCTGTTAGTTACTAAATGACGAAAATAAAAAATTATCATATGTATCTCAGTGCATCATTATACAATACACCATAACGTGATCGCATTTCACATCACGTGCCACGTGTCCAAGTGCCAAGTGCGCCACTAAAGTGCCCTACAACCCACGCCACGCGCGCGTATGCGTTCTAGTGTTACGCACTGGAACACATGGGATCATAGTCTCTCTTTTGTCTTTACACTAAGACAATTTAAGTTTCCACATTCTTATTTATAAGATAGAGATAAAGTCTCTCTACTTTCGATGTGAGACAAATAGAATGCCAAATATAACAACCTATATATATAACAGTGTTGTCATGTCACCCCTAACTCATGATGACTATGGGGAGGTGTTTGGCTATGGGGAGGTGTTGTCATGTTACCCCTAACTCATGATGCTAAGAAGGATCATGAGGAACACCAAAATCCCAAGGTAAGGCAAACTAAGGCTGAATTGAGAGGGGCTATATCATTTGGAGGACCTCGGAGAACAAGAAGTGCCAAGACCATGGAATACAACTAGTTTGTGAATGTTTTATCATTAGCGAGCCTTGTAAATCCAAATTGCAATGAAAAGTTCCTTTTTACCAATTTACCTCGCGTTGGAACCCTTTCTAAAAACTTAAAAAGCCAAATTGAGAATGATCTTGGATAAGAGTTAGAATAACTCTAAACACTTAATGTCTAGAAAAGCCAAATCGAGAATAATCTCGGATAAGAGTTAGAGTAACCCCAAATACATAATGATTAGACAAGCCAATTTGAGAATGATCACAGATACGAGGCAAAACAACTCCAAATATGTAGCAACTAGGAAAGCCAATTCGAGAACAATTTTGGATAGGAGTTAAGAAAACTCCAGAACAATTTCAAACGCTCAAAGGCTTGAAAAGTTAGACGGCTAGGAGGGAAAAAGTGTTTGTATTAGAAAAGGATGCATGGAATAAACATTCATTTAATTAATAAAGAAGTATGTTCAAGAATGAGACCTCAACTTTTCAAAGATCCAGCCGAGGAACACAAAAGAAATTATGACAAAGATACAAGAAGAGAGAACTGCAAGGCTTAGTGGCGGGAGGTCCTTGAGCAGGGTCTTTAGTGAGAGCAGAGGTCTCAAGCCACAAATGAGAATCAGCAGGAATGACGGCTCTCCTCAAACCTTCCTTGAAACTGGTCTGGTAAAGCTCATTTCGGGTGGACACGATCTCATTTACATCCTGCTCCCTCGTCTTGTACCATCCATTATACCACATTTCGTTGTCCTTGCTTTCGTGGGTAGACTCGACATCGACCAAAATCTTCTTATAATTGTCAACCTCTATGTGAATATCTTGTAGGTGGAACTTCAGGGATTAAATCGCCCCATTCGTGACCTCAAGCTCGTCAGCAAGCTCACAACCAACATTTGTGGCCTTTCTTTGCCATTATATCATCACTTACCCTTATGTTTGCTCTTCTCACGAGCCTCACTCTTCGCCTTACCCTCCACCCTACTTCATGCTCGTGGCCAACTTAAGATCTCTAACTACTTTTGGAACCTCTTAGCACAGGGCATGGTACCGGTCGTAGAGAAGTCTGCTACATTGCAGCGCCTGAAAGGCAAGAAAAAATGTAATTAGAATGAGAAGGAGCTTGGTTTCAATAGAAGAGGTTTGAAAAGGAATACCAATCCCCAATCCGAGCTGCATGATCTTGAGGAACAATTATTTATCCCCAAGGTGGTTGTACTCATGGATGTCCTTGAAGAGCATCAGTGTGGGTAAGAGTTCTCTTGTGACCAAGGTGTCCTCACTGATGGCATCCTCAACTGTGAAGGGCTTGTTGTGCAAAGCCGACACAAAATCACATATCTCTAGACCTTCGCACCCATTCTGCTAGGAGTGCACCTGCACTTCTTGCTTAGTCTCGGCACGTGGAGAAGTCAAACTCTCCAGCTCGAGCCACCATTTCTGCCAAGGTGGAAGATCGATTGCGGCAGTATTTGTTTGAGTAGAAGTTAAAAACCAACTCCTTAATGTCCTTTTAGAGGGACTAGCCTCTCCAAAAGCATCAAAGGCGAAAACCTCTTTCCTATGCTTCAAGCTGTGGGTATAGCTCGAGTAGTACCCCAAAAAACCAAGGGCACCACGATGCAGTCGAGTGACACTAAGGACTACTTCACCGCCTTGGCGTTTGCCTGCTTTCGCAAAGCTTGGAGTTGCAATGAGCAAACACAAGTTAGAGATGAAAATGCGTGAATCTAAAGAGAGAAAGAAAATAAGGCGATGATGCACGCCAAGGCACCCAATCTTACGAGGGACTGAAGGATCATTTTGTTACCCATCGAACTCAAAGTCACCCCGGCGATCATATACTCATGGGCATATTTGTTGGGATCTCAGGGTTTTTGGATAAGGACATACTTAAGATATCGTGGGCGGATGTGAGATGAGACCTCGTTGGTGACCAGGTAGGCTTTAATCTCTTTATATTTGAGATACAAACAAGTTTTATGAATAAGTTTTATAAATACCTAACATTACTATTGATATATGTACACTTTAATGGGATGCTTGACCAAGTTTTTAAGGTTAGTTTTTGATTTTTTATTATTAATTTTAGTCATAAATTATAATTTTTTTAATACTTATAATTTATGCTATAAATTATAATTATTATTTTTTTTATTTTTTATAAATCAATATATTTATCAAATACTAACAACTTTTGTTATAAATTAAAATTTATTAAATTTTAATTTATCGGATGGCTAACGATTAAAGAACTAACAATTAAAAAGAATACAAAATAAACTCTAAACTAGAAATCTTAATTAAAATTTGGGATAATTATACTTACTTCTCATGAGATTTAAGTTTATTGCATGGACCTCCCATGTGATATCTGAAATTAAACTAATTTCTCCTTAAATTTAATTTTTAACATTAATTGCACCAAATTGTTAAAATTTTTGTTGAAATTTAATGAAAATCGTTCTTCTTACCCAAAAATCACCATTCAAATCACATTTTTTCCCCTAAAATTACTATTCCCACCCCATATTTAAACGGAATAGTGATTTTCGGAATGGTGATTTTGTGGTGAAAAGAATAATTTTGGAAAAAAAATATGATTTGAATGGTGATTTTGGGGTGAGAGAGACAGTTTTTGTTAAATTTTAACAAAATTTTTAATAATTTAATCTAATTAATGTTAAAAATTAAAACTCATAAAAAATTACTATAATTTCAAAAACCACAAAAAAATTCCTTATAATAAATTTTAATTATCTCTTAAAATTTTAATTTTCATACATTCAAAACTAGCTCAAAACATTAAAGAACAGTCTTAGTTATGACTTTAAACCCTACATTAAAAATAAAAACTTGAATGAATGTATCCCAATTCCATCAGTGATTCTCTGCACAATCCCACGGTATATATAATACGGGTTGTTAGGGTTCTTCACAATAGCGATAATACCAGGCATCAACAATGGCAGTTCAGGCGGTTTTGGGCTTCCTGGCCGAACCCCGATTCAACCCACCTGTGCCCAATTCTGGAACTGCTTCTCTCTTGGGAGGAGGTGGGTTTTCCTCGATGAATTTTTGCAGACCCTTTTCGCCGCCTGGAAATCCACCGGTCAAACCTAGCAACTCCTTCTCGAATGCGTCTTCCGGGATGATCTCAGCCGGATTCTCTTGTTCCGCGGCGGGAGCTGGTGGTGATGGTTGTTGGACATTAATGGTCTTGCTGAGTTCTTGTTCGAGACCTTCTTCCCCATTGCAGAGACCTCTGCCTCCCAACATTTCGAATAGGTTGAATTTGGCGGTGGCGATCGGTGCGAACGGTGGAGGCGTCTTGGGAATAGCGGAAGACGAGGTGGTGGAGAGGTGGGTTTGGCCGAGGAAGTGGGATTTATGAAGAAGACGACCCTGGAAGGTTGGGAGAGTAAACGAAGAAGAAGCCATGGACTGCAACAACAACTAGCAGCCTCGAATGTGGAGGGGAGAGAGAGAGAGAGAGAGAGAAAAAAAGGGTTCTTTATCTTTCATATTCTGGCCACAAATAGATTTTGATCCACACTCGGACAAGCCATATCTTCACTTATTAATATTACTAGCGGCGGGCCCGCGTCTTGCATGAGCAACGATATAACAAAATTTAATTATTTTTAATATAAAAATACATTTTATTGCATAATCTTCAACTTTGAGAACAGGTTCTCCCGAAGGGTATATCTATTTAGAATTTGAGTAATAAGTATTGTTTTCGAAAATAAAATTTGTGAATTGAAAATTTTTTTTGTAGTACTAAAGATTATACATAAAAAAAATATGCACATTGGCATGATTATATATAAAAAAATATTATTTATTTTTTTGTCTCTCTCTATATACTTAAGTTGTTTTATAAAATGAAAAAATTAAAAATTACTCATCCAAACGGTTTTAGTAAAATTGGTCTTTAATAAAACAAAAACAAAAATTAGAGTTAGTTTTTGTAAAACTGGTGTTTAACAGTTTGGATGGATAATTTTTAATTTTTCTTTAATTGAAAACTATTGACATACATGGTGGACTTAAAGTGTTAATCCTATAGTATTGTACAGAGTAAAAAGTAAAACTTTAAATTAAAACATTAAATAAAATGCATAAACTTTATAAAACAATATTTAACATAAATCAATTTTTTAATAACATTGTACCTCTATGATGTAAATTTTTTTTTTTTCAAGCAGCCATTGCTGCATCTTTATCCGAGATGAACGTGAGTAACATTGCTGCAAATTGTAAATAATCATTTGGATGGTTAATCTTAAAAACAGAAAAAACAAAAAACCCATCCATGAAGAGGAGGAGAGAGAGAGAAAGAGAGAGGGATTGGCCTTCATGTGGTATTCCTGGCGCAACCACTCCTCCACTGTGGAAGTCTCCTTCTCCAGTCTTCAGTCTCTGGTTCGATTTCCATTTCAGGTAATGATGGGGAAGAGCAATAAAAATGGAGAAAACTGTCCCACAAAAAACTGCCAGAGAGAGAGAGAGAGAGAGAGAAAAAAAACTGCGAGAGAGAGAGAGAGAGTGGGGAGGAAAGGAAAGTGAGTGCTGGACGTGGCCCACGTGGATTTGTTGGCTGAATTTTGTAATTTACAGCCGTTTGAAAGAAAACCTAAATATATTAGAATTACAAAATTAATTTTGGGGTAATTTTGGCAAGTAAAACGGTTTCACCAAACTCTAGTGTTATTTTATTATATTAGTACAGATGTGCATTTCTATGTTTGGGATGGTTTTTTTGCAATGACATTTTTATTTTATTTTTCAAATTGTTTTTTTTAATCTAAAGTTTGTGTAAAACAATTTTAAAAAGTATGATTTGGCAAAATTTAAAAGAGTTAAAAATATTAGGTTGCAGAGATTCAGAGGCACATTTCTCATTCACAATGTGTGTGAATTGCCAAAATTACCCCAAAATTAATTTTGTAATTCTAATATATTTAGGTTTTCTTTCAAACGGCTGTAAATTACAAAATTCAGCCAACAAATCCACGTGGGCCACGTCCAGCACTCACTTTCCTTTCCTCCCCACTCTCTCTCTCTCTCTCGCAGTTTTTTTTCTCTCTCTCTCTCTCTCTCTCTGGCAGTTTTTTGTGGGACAGTTTTCTCCATTTTTATTGCTCTTCCCCATCATTACCTGAAATGGAAATCGAACCAGAGACTGAAGACTGGAGAAGGAGACTTCCACAGTGGAGGAGTGGTTGCGCCAGGAATACCACATGAAGGCCAATCCCTCTCTCTTTCTCTCTCTCTCCTCCTCTTCATGGATGGGTTTTTTGTTTTTTCTGTTTTTAAGATTAACCATCCAAATGATTATTTACAATTTGCAGCAATGTTACTCACGTTCATCTCGGATAAAGATGCAGCAATGGCTGCTTGAAAAAAAAAAAATTTACATCATAGAGGTACAATGTTATTAAAAAATTGATTTATGTTAAATATTGTTTTATAAAGTTTATGCATTTTATTTAATGTTTTAATTTAAAGTTTTACTTTTTACTCTGTACAATACTATAGGATTAACACTTTAAGTCCACCATGTATGTCAATAGTTTTCAATTAAAGAAAAATTAAAAATTATCCATCCAAACTGTTAAACACCAGTTTTACAAAAACTAACTCTAATTTTTGTTTTTGTTTTATTAAAGACCAATTTTACTAAAACCGTTTGGATGAGTAATTTTTAATTTTTTCATTTTATAAAACAACTTAAGTATATAGAGAGAGACAAAAAAATAAATAATATTTTTTTATATATAATCATGCCAATGTGCATATTTTTTTTATGTATAATCTTTAGTACTACAAAAAAAATTTTCAATTCACAAATTTTATTTTCGAAAACAATACTTATTACTCAAATTCTAAATAGATATACCCTTCGGGAGAACCTGTTCTCAAAGTTGAAGATTATGCAATAAAATGTATTTTTATATTAAAAATAATTAAATTTTGTTATATCGTTGCTCATGCAAGACGCGGGCCCGCCGCTAGTAATATTAATAAGTGAAGATATGGCTTGTCCGAGTGTGGATCAAAATCTATTTGTGGCCAGAATATGAAAGATAAAGAACCCTTTTTTTCTCTCTCTCTCTCTCTCTCTCCCCTCCACATTCGAGGCTGCTAGTTGTTGTTGCAGTCCATGGCTTCTTCTTCGTTTACTCTCCCAACCTTCCAGGGTCGTCTTCTTCATAAATCCCACTTCCTCGGCCAAACCCACCTCTCCACCACCTCGTCTTCCGCTATTCCCAAGACGCCTCCACCGTTCGCACCGATCGCCACCGCCAAATTCAACCTATTCGAAATGTTGGGAGGCAGAGGTCTCTGCAATGGGGAAGAAGGTCTCGAACAAGAACTCAGCAAGACCATTAATGTCCAACAACCATCACCACCAGCTCCCGCCGCGGAACAAGAGAATCCGGCTGAGATCATCCCGGAAGACGCATTCGAGAAGGAGTTGCTAGGTTTGACCGGTGGATTTCCAGGCGGCGAAAAGGGTCTGCAAAAATTCATCGAGGAAAACCCACCTCCTCCCAAGAGAGAAGCAGTTCCAGAATTGGGCACAGGTGGGTTGAATCGGGGTTCGGCCAGGAAGCCCAAAACCGCCTGAACTGCCATTGTTGATGCCTGGTATTATCGCTATTGTGAAGAACCCTAACAACCCGTATTATATATACCGTGGGATTGTGCAGAGAATCACTGATGGAATTGGGATACATTCATTCAAGTTTTTATTTTTAATGTAGGGTTTAAAGTCATAACTAAGACTGTTCTTTAATGTTTTGAGCTAGTTTTGAATGTATGAAAATTAAAATTTTAAGAGATAATTAAAATTTATTATAAGGAATTTTTTTGTGGTTTTTGAAATTATAGTAATTTTTTATGAGTTTTAATTTTTAACATTAATTAGATTAAATTATTAAAAATTTTGTTAAAATTTAACAAAAACTGTCTCTCTCACCCCAAAATCACCATTCAAATCATATTTTTTTTCCAAAATTATTCTTTTCACCACAAAATCACCATTCCGAAAATCACTATTCCGTTTAAATATGGGGTGGGAATAGTAATTTTAGGGGAAAAAATGTGATTTGAATGGTGATTTTTGGGTAAGAAGAACGATTTTCATTAAATTTCAACAAAAATTTTAACAATTTGGTGCAATTAATGTTAAAAATTAAATTTAAGGAGAAATTAGTTTAATTTCAGATATCACATGGGAGGTCCATGCAATAAACTTAAATCTCATGAGAAGTAAGTATAATTATCCCAAATTTTAATTAAGATTTCTAGTTTAGAGTTTATTTTGTATTCTTTTTAATTGTTAGTTCTTTAATCGTTAGCCATCCGATAAATTAAAATTTAATAAATTTTAATTTATAACAAAAGTTGTTAGTATTTGATAAATATATTGATTTATAAAAAATAAAAAAAATAATAATTATAATTTATAGCATAAATTATAAGTATTAAAAAAATTATAATTTATGACTAAAATTAATAATAAAAAATCAAAAACTAACCTTAAAAACTTGGTCAAGCATCCCATTAAAGTGTACATATATCAATAGTAATGTTAGGTATTTATAAAACTTATTCATAAAACTTGTTTGTATCTCAAATATAAAGAGATTAAAGCCTACCTGGTCACCAACGAGGTCTCATCTCACATCCGCCCACGATATCTTAAGTATGTCCTTATCCAAAAACCCTGAGATCCCAACAAATATGCCCATGAGTATATGATCGCCGGGGTGACTTTGAGTTCGATGGGTAACAAAATGATCCTTCAGTCCCTCGTAAGATTGGGTGCCTTGGCGTGCATCATCGCCTTATTTTCTTTCTCTCTTTAGATTCACGCATTTTCATCTCTAACTTGTGTTTGCTCATTGCAACTCCAAGCTTTGCGAAAGCAGGCAAACGCCAAGGCGGTGAAGTAGTCCTTAGTGTCACTCGACTGCATCGTGGTGCCCTTGGTTTTTTGGGGTACTACTCGAGCTATACCCACAGCTTGAAGCATAGGAAAGAGGTTTTCGCCTTTGATGCTTTTGGAGAGGCTAGTCCCTCTAAAAGGACATTAAGGAGTTGGTTTTTAACTTCTACTCAAACAAATACTGCCGCAATCGATCTTCCACCTTGGCAGAAATGGTGGCTCGAGCTGGAGAGTTTGACTTCTCCACGTGCCGAGACTAAGCAAGAAGTGCAGGTGCACTCCTAGCAGAATGGGTGCGAAGGTCTAGAGATATGTGATTTTGTGTCGGCTTTGCACAACAAGCCCTTCACAGTTGAGGATGCCATCAGTGAGGACACCTTGGTCACAAGAGAACTCTTACCCACACTGATGCTCTTCAAGGACATCCATGAGTACAACCACCTTGGGGATAAATAATTGTTCCTCAAGATCATGCAGCTCGGATTGGGGATTGGTATTCCTTTTCAAACCTCTTCTATTGAAACCAAGCTCCTTCTCATTCTAATTACATTTTTTCTTGCCTTTCAGGCGCTGCAATGTAGCAGACTTCTCTACGACCGGTACCATGCCCTGTGCTAAGAGGTTCCAAAAGTAGTTAGAGATCTTAAGTTGGCCACGAGCATGAAGTAGGGTGGAGGGTAAGGCGAAGAGTGAGGCTCGTGAGAAGAGCAAACATAAGGGTAAGTGATGATATAATGGCAAAGAAAGGCCACAAATGTTGGTTGTGAGCTTGCTGACGAGCTTGAGGTCACGAATGGGGCGATTTAATCCCTGAAGTTCCACCTACAAGATATTCACATAGAGGTTGACAATTATAAGAAGATTTTGGTCGATGTCGAGTCTACCCACGAAAGCAAGGACAACGAAATGTGGTATAATGGATGGTACAAGACGAGGGAGCAGGATGTAAATGAGATCGTGTCCACCCGAAATGAGCTTTACCAGACCAGTTTCAAGGAAGGTTTGAGGAGAGCCGTCATTCCTGCTGATTCTCATTTGTGGCTTGAGACCTCTGCTCTCACTAAAGACCCTGCTCAAGGACCTCCCGCCACTAAGCCTTGCAGTTCTCTCTTCTTGTATCTTTGTCATAATTTCTTTTGTGTTCCTCGGCTGGATCTTTGAAAAGTTGAGGTCTCATTCTTGAACATACTTCTTTATTAATTAAATGAATGTTTATTCCATGCATCCTTTTCTAATACAAACACTTTTTCCCTCCTAGCCGTCTAACTTTTCAAGCCTTTGAGCGTTTGAAATTGTTCTGGAGTTTTCTTAACTCCTATCCAAAATTGTTCTCGAATTGGCTTTCCTAGTTGCTACATATTTGGAGTTGTTTTGCCTCGTATCTGTGATCATTCTCAAATTGGCTTGTCTAATCATTATGTATTTGGGGTTACTCTAACTCTTATCCGAGATTATTCTCGATTTGGCTTTTCTAGACATTAAGTGTTTAGAGTTATTCTAACTCTTATCCAAGATCATTCTCAATTTGGCTTTTTAAGTTTTTAGAAAGGGTTCCAACGCGAGGTAAATTGGTAAAAAGGAACTTTTCATTGCAATTTGGATTTACAAGGCTCGCTAATGATAAAACATTCACAAACTAGTTGTATTCCATGGTCTTGGCACTTCTTGTTCTCCGAGGTCCTCCAAATGATATAGCCCCTCTCAATTCAGCCTTAGTTTGCCTTACCTTGGGATTTTGGTGTTCCTCATGATCCTTCTTAGCATCATGAGTTAGGGGTAACATGACAACACCTCCCCATAGCCAAACACCTCCCCATAGTCATCATGAGTTAGGGGTGACATGACAACACTGTTATATATATAGGTTGTTATATTTGGCATTCTATTTGTCTCACATCGAAAGTAGAGAGACTTTATCTCTATCTTATAAATAAGAATGTGGAAACTTAAATTGTCTTAGTGTAAAGACAAAAGAGAGACTATGATCCCATGTGTTCCAGTGCGTAACACTAGAACGCATACGCGCGCGTGGCGTGGGTTGTAGGGCACTTTAGTGGCGCACTTGGCACTTGGACACGTGGCACGTGATGTGAAATGCGATCACGTTATGGTGTATTGTATAATGATGCACTGAGATACATATGATAATTTTTTATTTTCGTCATTTAGTAACTAACAGAAATTCAAAATTTTAAATAAACAGACACAATTCAGCAGTTTCGTTGGTTCATAGGGTGTCTATTTGGTGTCTTTAAAATTGCCAAGTTTCGGATCAAAAACCATCTTCAATTCTCAATACAATTCTTGTCAGTTTATAATTTCGTGAGAATTCTGGAAAAATTCTCAGAATTGCTATATGTGGATTTTCGAGCTTTGTTGTATCATGGAGGCTATTTTATTAGCAACTCGTATAGCAAATTCAGAATTCGAGTCGAGTAAATTTGCCTTAAAGACAGTGATATTCGCGCCTCTTTAAGTGATCTTTGCGCCTCAAAACCTTCATACTAGTTCCTACTTTCTAACAAACACAAAAAGCCTAATCTCATAAGCCACTTAGCCATCTTATGCTAAGAGAAGAGAGTTAACTCTCCCTCTCTCTCTTTCTCTCTCTCCCCTCCCCTCGCACATATAAGTGTTTAATTCCTTAAGGTAAAGGTATTGACTAATCTTCCATCTCTTCTATATTATTTCTCTCTTAAAATTCATTTAACTTGAGTATCGCAAGACTTCTTATCGGCCACCTATCGAGAGGCTTATTTTGCAAATATTCAACAATAGGAGCACGTGGAGCTTCCGTACTCGTCAAGCTCTCACCTTCTTTATTTAGTAAGCATTTATTTCTTATGCTCTCTCAATATATATATATATATATATGTGTGTGTGTGTGTGTAATTATATATATTCTTATAAATTCAAAGTAAATTAAAAAAAATAGAGAAGAAATTATCTAATTAATGCTCCAGGAGCATACGAATTGTTCATGGTTATGATAATGGATGAAAACAAAATAGATATTATAATGTAAAGTAGATTTATATTTTCTTCGAGTAATTAGATTTATATTTTTAAGATACACTCAAAGCCTTTATAATTTAATTAAGTAACCATCTAATTAGGAAAAAAAATATTTTCTATGTTTGACTATCTAGAATTTGATTATTGGGATTAATTTGAACTTGTTTTGACAATAAAATAATAAATTTAAAATAATAATTAAAAAGGACAAGTGATCATATTTTGTAAAATTAACAACAAAATTTTATCCAATTCTCACAAGATTCTAATATATACAAATAAATTCTTAAGATAAGAGTTGTTCTAATTATTTTATACATATTTATACATTTTAATTGTATCTATGCATTAGGGTTAATTTATACATGAATAATACATTATAATTTTATTTTTATCACCGTGTTCATATTTTAGGATTGGAAATGAATACTCCAGCAGCTAATAATGGAACACACCTTTGAAAATATGGATTGGTACCATTTTTGGCTTGTTTTTAAAGGTAAATGTGCTGTTTCATAGAAATAAAAATTAAAATAATATATTTTTTACAACTGTAAGCAAATGTTAGAATATAACTATTATTTTAGTTAAAGTATATGCTTTGTTGAAATGCTATTTTATAATGAATCAAAATATTATGAAAGTGCTTGGAAAAAATAATTTTTGTGGTTTAAAGACATGTCATTGTACCTTAGATAATTAAGATGTTACCTAGTGCATAGATGTTTTGTTGTGCATTATTTTTTTAACGGTACACGAAGAGAGTATATAAATTATTTAATTGTCTAAATGTACACAGACTATGTATATAAATTATCTGTTGTTGTACACAACAGGATAAATAAATATGTAATTCTGTCGTAGAATCAGAATGGTACCGTTAACAACTCCTAGTTATGAGCTTAAATAAACCTTGGGCATTCTTGATTAATTTGGTTTTAATTTTTATTAAATTGTGATATTTAAAAATATTAATCTTTTTAATTGAAGAAAGTTACAAGTAGTGAGAATTGTTGAATGACTTTTATCTATTATAGGATTATATTGAAAAATTCATACTGAATTAAAATTGCTTGTTTTATAATTATTTCTTAATTGTTTTACTTAATTCTGTTCCCATAGATAGTAACAATCACACAGTTTTTCAAATTGGTAGAATAGAAGCCTGATCCACTACAAAATGTTTTAGAAGACTATATAACTAGTGATTGACATAGTCGGAGTATAGAAATTATAAATATGTTTTTGTTGTATTGTCAATTTTGTATGTATATGTGTAGGTTAATTTATAACATATCATGATAAGTGGAGTTTTTTTAATATTGGGAGAATATCCAACGCCAAAATAAAATACATGCTCGGGGATCCAGAAAATACATATTTATTAAATTTTCAACAATTTACAATAATATGAAATTACAGAGAATGAAATAACAGGAATAACATAAATAGAATTTGCAAACCGAG
>JAOTRH010112227.1:0-15274 GCA_034768845.1 Heliamphora exappendiculata
TATTTTATCGATAAAAATATATTTTGTTCAAATAAATAAAAATACCACACATTTTTATTTATAAAAAAAGTGATATGCGGTTGGTGCTGTGGTTTATATCGATATACTTGGACTTTTCTCTCTCTCTCTCTCTCTTTTTGGTTTAAAATCTTAAAGAATTCAACAGTTAAGAAATATATACCTATAGTAATTAATCAATATTATTATTTTAATATCTTATTATGATATTATTATTAGTATTAATTTTTTTTAAAGCGAAAAAGATATTTTTCGTTACGCTCCCGCCATTTCCTCGACTATTTTTTTCCGACCCTGCTCCGCTAATAAATGAAGTGGGGGTGGGGGTTGGGGGACACACTCCCGCCCCAAACCAGCCCCGTTGCCATCCCTAGGCTCTATCAATGGCCAGAATCGCTGGAAGAAACTGAGGTTAAATCCATCTAGGTCAGGTGCTTTGTTCTCATCACACCCTGCAATTGCTGCACATACCTCTTCCTTAAAGAAAGCCTCGGTTAGTTTGTCCCTTAGGTTCTGGAACAGCACTCTCGCAAAGGGTTCACTTATGGTAGGTCTTGAGTAGCTTGATTCCTTGAAAAGCTCTTTGAAGTGGTGTACCACAGTTCGTTTGATCTCATGAGAGTCTTCAACAGTTCTTCCATCCCTCTGGATTTGGCCAATATAATTCCTCCCCTCTCTTCCCTTAGCCACTGCATGAAAGAAGTCTGTATTCTGCTCACCCAACTTTGCCCACATAGCTCTAGATTTTTGTCTCCATTCATTCTCCTCCTATATGTGTTCCTCTCACAGTTTTCCTCTTAGAGTCTTCAGCTTTGTGCTTTCCTCTTCTATGAGCTCCCTCTTCTCAGCTTCCTTTTCCAGGCCTTCTATCTCTAATGTGATTACTCAAATCCTATCTGAGGTGTTGCCCAATACTTTGGCCTTCAACTGTTTTAGTCCCCATTTAACATGTTGAAGCTTTTTCATTAGAACATAGCCCCCCAACATCTATTTTCTCTTTCAGACCATAGCAGCTTCACTGTGAAGTTGAAACTAGAATGGCTGAACCAAGCATTGTATAGTCTAAAAGGCTTGGGGCCTCAATCCTTCGTCCCACATGCTAGTACTACAACATTATGATCAGATAGAGCTTTTAATTGAGCTTTTTGAATCTAGCCACGATTGGTCAGCTAGTCCTCATTAATTAGAAATCTATCCAGCCTACTTTGTTTGAGGTTTACCTGAAAATTTGACCATGTAAAACATTTACCTTGAAGCGGTAGATCAAGCAAGTCTGTGGTAGTTGTAAACTTTTGAAAATCTTCAATCCCTCTGGTTGGGCCAGAATAACCTTTCCTATCTTCCTCCTTTAAAATTTCATTGAAATTCCCCCAAAGACACCATGGACCTAGGAATTTCATCTTCAAGTCTCCCAACTCTTCCCACAGAGCTTGCCTCATAGCTTCATTATTTGGAGCATATATATTCCTTATTGCACATTTAAAGTTCCCTCCTCATGTTCCTAATAGTATGATAAAGTTTTTATTTCTAATCGTTTGTTGCAGTTGTAAATGGCTCTCCTCCCACACACATAACAAACCACCTGAGGCACCCTATGCATCCATAGCTTCCCATTTAAGCATGGCGCTACCTCCCCAGAGGCTTCTAACCACCATACTGGTTATGGTTTTTAACTTTGTTTCTTGTAGAAGGACCATGTGAGGTAGCAAATTTTTTGTTGCTTTCTTCACTATCCTCCTCTTGATGCTCGAGCTAAGCCCCCTTACATTCCATGTAAAAATTTTGCAATCCATAAATTACATAAATACACCTCATGATGTTCGCCCAATACCAGAACAACTTTGCTGTCCTTTCTCCCTTGATCCCTTCCTCATGTTTTTCTCTGTTACTCTTCTCCAAAGTAGCCAACCATTCAACACTATCCTTTTCTTCTCCTTGGAAATCGACGCCCAGCTCTTTTCCCACTGTCACTGTAATTTTAACTTCTTCTAAAATCAACTTGTTCCCATTTCTTATGCAAGAGGAAGAAATGGAACCTTGTGTATCCCGCAACTGAAAATGGCCTGTACCTGGTGCTTTGAGAGACAGAACTTTTCTTCTCTTTCTATGTTTCATGGCCCCCACTCTTAAATCAAATTTCCTTCTCCTTTTTACTGTTATTTTGCACTTCCTTGCTTTCTTCTTTTTACCAAAGTCTACGTAATTGACCTCTGGGTTTGGGTAGTTGTCTGAACTCACTGGTGATTGATCGATTGCCCTGCTGGCCAACTCATTCGTATTGTCTAAATGAGTTGGCCTAGACCCTTCCCCTCGGCTGTCAAGATCAATGCATAGTTGGGTATTGTGTAGACTTGCGTTGGCACCTACTCTTGTTGCCACAACTTTTACTGCTGTAGCCTCTGACATTTGTCCTGCTTTTGGGGCCCCCTCCCTAAGGTTATCATATAAGGTGATGGACCTCGAGCTATCCACCCTCTAATTTCGGTTCTCCTCCGCAGCAATCCCCGAGCTTGAGGCGTTTGCCCAAAGGACATGTGGTGATGTTAAGCTCCTCAGACCCATAGTTTCCTTATCCTTGTTACTGCCGCTTGTGTGGACTCTGTTTCTCCTTATTGTTTGTCTTTTTCTATCCCCTGATTGGTCTGTCTCTTCAACAAAAGACAACAAGTCACAATCATCGACGTTTAAATCCGACCATGCTTTTGCCGACGCAGACTCTCCACCGGACATGGATGAGGGAGACTCCTTCCTACACACTATGACCTGATCCTCCCCTCTCGTTCCTTCTGGGTTTCTACTTGAAACCCTCTGATCCCTTGCTTCTCCTCCTTGACTTCGACCAATGATAATCCCTAGGCCAAACATTTTTGCCAATCTGATTTTATAAACAAAGTTGCCCACCATTATGCTACTCACTTGGTTTATGGGTTCCAATCTCTTAGTGGCTATATAGACTCTGGCTTGCGTAATGTCTCTCTCGACCCCAGAATTTGGGTCCACTACAAGAACTATTCTAACAGCTTCCCCTATTGTCGTGAAAGTTGAAACGCTTCATGCATTGAGAGGAACATCCTCAGTTGAGATCCACACATTTCTCCAACTATTAAATTCTCTGTAGCTCTATTCATACATTACCTCGAACAAGCACTCCAACTAGGATTTAGCTTCTTTAGAGTAATACATCTTGTCCTCCTTGGATGAAAACTGGATCATGACTTTTGGGCCTTAAAGTGGTTTGATTATTATATCAAAGACCCCATCCATTCTCATCGTGTCTTCTATCCCATGGACCAACCTCCAATCTCTTGCCACCCCCACCATGCATTTTTGAAGCCACTCCTCTTCCGATTTCTCCAATGTAACATGAGCTATAATGCTATCAATATTTTTGATTTTCTCTGGGTCATTACCTTTAACCATCTGCTTGTATGTTTTGTCATCTCGAGGTGCTTTCTTCTAAGTACCAGATTGAGCTTGATTGCGATGTGGGTATCAACTGATGTGATTTTCTGTAATTTTTTCTCAAGGTCATACTTGGCCTTGCTTACCATCAGCCGTTGATCTAATAACCACGCACCATGGTATCTTCTGATGGCCTCAAGAGCTTCTTTTTCTTTCGAAAATCTCACAAAGCCGAACCTGGTTCGAACCATTTTTCTCTGTTTTGCTGGTATAAAAACATCCAAAATTCTGTCACACTTTTCGAAAATACCTCCCATCCAGCCATTGTACATGTCTTGAGGTAAGTTATCTACGAACACCGGAGTCCACTCTCTCCCGGGGCTACACCCTCCATCTTTAGTTGAATCATTTTTTCAGTCTCGCTCTCTTGCCTCCTTAGCAAACCCTGATGTAGCAACTTCTTCTTCTTCACTGAAAATCTCTCTCGGAGAGGAGTTTCAGAATGCACCAGCGAAGCGCACGAAAATAGAAATTTCAAGAATAAAACAAAATGAAATTTCAAGACAAGGGTCAGGTCCTAGATATCCTCATCTCCCTCTTCTTATCACAGTTCGAAGGCTTTAGGTTTGAGGTCATCAAAAGGCGACATCGATCGGCGGATTATTTTTCTCCACTTCCATTAGCCCCACTTTCTCGTGAAAACAGAGTCAACCATCCCTGCTAGTTTTTGTTATCTACAATGATTGCCCAAAATCGAATTCACTTCGCTGGATTTAAAATGAAGATAAATCTGCAATAGATTGCTTCGCGAGAGAGAAGGAGGCTGGGGTTTGTAACTTTGGATGGATCCTAGGGTTTGGGACTTTGGATAGAGACGGATATGACTTTGATAAACACCGTGTATTCATACTAGCGGTCTACCAAGAGTATGAAAAAAACATATGAAGACGAGGAAGTGAGAAATAATCTAAAAATCACCGTGTTATTGAGCAGGCCGGCGAGCCAGCGACGTCACTCGTCAGATCTAAACACATGAGGCAGCAGCAAAAGTCGATGGTGCTCCGGTAGAAGAATCATCTACTTGTCGATGGTTTTCCAATGCTCCGGTGGAAGAATCGATGCCTCGAGTCCGGAGAGAATCGTCGATTAGATTGAATCAGTAATCGGAGACGAAAAATTTCTCGTAGCCCAGGACTCACACGCCAGATCTGGTTCTTCTCTTCAGATCTGGTTCCTCTAGGGCACAAACTCGAATTTCCATTGCGAAGAAGTTGCGCACATTCAAGAAGATTGGGATAAGGTTCTTGAGATCGAATTGGACGAGGCGAAGGCAAGGGAGGAGGAGGAAACGAGCCGGGAACTCGGTTGGCGACGAGTCACAGGTGTTGACGCTAAATTGCAAAGTTAATTTTGACGCAGATAGCATAATGAACAATAGTTGATGATCAGTAAGATTACACACACAAAAATAATAGTAATAATAATCCGCCTATTGTAGAAAAAAATACACTGAACTAACAAATTAGTAATTATAGAAACAATTGTGTTATATAATGTAACGATATATAAAAAGCTACAGAGGCGTGCAACAACATTTTGAATGGAATTAATATACAAACAAAAATGTAATATAATATTTAATACATAAAAAAAGGTAAGAATTATCCTGTTTGGACAAACGTTGCTTATTGACTTATTAGCTTATTTTTACTTATTTTAGTTTGAACACTATAGAATTTGGCTTATTGGTTTTTTTTTTGCTTATTTACGTCTTTTTTGAATTTTTTTGTTTATATTTTGATTAATTTTTTTTACTTTTTCGACTCATCTCATTGAGATGAGTCTAAAAAGTATAATAATTTGACTAAATAATTAAAAAAATTTATTAAAAACAAAAAAATTATAAAGTATCAAATAAGCTAATAAATTAAATTTACCCGCAATGTTAACTTTTTGTAGTAAACAATTGACGGGGAACTTAAAAAAATTCTGTGTAGAAACTATGATCAGTGACCTGTTGCTAATTGATATGTGTAATTAATGTGTTATATGTAGTACACAAGCTGTCAAGCTACTTCACCCATGATTGTATAAGAGAAAAACTTATACCAAATGTTTCATTGGACTGTATAGGTAAATTGACTTATTTATTTATTAGATTAAGTTAATTTTTTGTTTTTAGTAAATTTTTTCATTATTTTGTCAAATTATTATAGTTTTTAAACTCTTCTAATTGAGACGAACAGAAAAAATAAAATTTTTGATTAAAATATAAAAAAAAATTCAAAAAAAACAAAAATAAATAAAAATAAGTTAATAAGCCAAATTCTACGTGTTATAACTAAAATACGCCAATACCCCCGATAAGTAAGTTTGCCCAAATAGGCCCAATTGTTAATAATGTTGAAGCGGACAGCATTGCTAAAAATACTATAATATCATATATTCTATTAGGAAAGCAATGTAGGTTAATGAGAATTATGACGAACATATAGCACAAATTTTACAATAATAGGAAACATGACATAATATTTTTTGATTCAAACTTAAGAAAATTTTAAAATTAGTCATTTTTGTAGACCTCATACAAAATTTAGTCCCACAACTTATATTTTAAGAGTTTTAGTTTTATTAAATTTGGAATAATTATATTATATCTAATTTATTTTAATTTAACAAAGTTAATCTTTTCCGTTTTAGACAAGCAGAGAAATCCAAGTGATATATTTATCAAGTCATCATAACTATTGAGAATTAGAAGTTATACATTTTTATTTAACTAATATCTCAATTTTATGAACTGATAAATGTATCACTTATCACATAAGACTAAAACTGTAAAAAAAAAATGCTACAAATTTAAAACTTTATTATTAATTAATAATAAGACTTATACTAAAATTATTCTAAAACTTATTCATGGAATTGCAATATATTAGATGAAAGTCAGGATTTTATTGATATTAAATACATGCATATGGTTTCTCCAGCAATAGAAAGATGTCATAGTGTTATGACCTATCAGCTCGTGCTAACATAGTGCAGCTTGTTTAGGAAAATAGTTCATAAAAGTAATTTTTTAAAAAATAACATACTTAATTGGCGAAAATCACTTTATTTATCTCGATAATTTTTCAAAAAAAAATTAAGGAAAGTGACAATTTAAAGAGAATTCCTCTAAAAAATGAATAGAACATACTTCTACCGAAAAATGTTAAATTCAAAGTGTTCAGTTTTTATTAAAAAGCGTAAAAGTGGGAAGCATACAAATAAAAGTGTTTATTTTATTTATTTATTGACTTAAATTTTATTTATTTGATAAATTAAACGAAATTACTTATTTAACTAATTATAAATTAAATAAATCAATAAGTAAGTTATCCAAACGGGGCCATTAACACAACAAAAGAAAAAATGCAGAAGCCTGCTATGATTTGGCTTTAGATCAGTCAATGGTATGCTCCATCTTCTTATTGAAAATTCTAAATTTTACCACCTTTTATTTTGTATGGTGGCTAAAAAAGTACCTATTTAACGAAATAATTTTTTTACTTATTTAGTTTAAAGTAAAATAAATAAAAAATTACACTTTAAACCAAATAAACAAACAAAGCTTTAATAAATATCATTGAACATAATTGTGCAGTCCATCATCGTCTCAAGTAGCTTCTTAAAATCTATTAGCTACTTTTGTACACCTCACGTTGAGTAGATCGACTGCCACAATGATAAGGCATAATAATTGTTTGAATTTTATAAAAAAGACTAGTCATTACTTATGTTCAAATATATTTGTTAATATAAAAAGTAAAAAAATAAAAAAATTACTAACAATTAAATATAATGCCCTGTTTGAGTTAAAATTCAACTATTTTGCTGATTTTTGTCCTTTTTAGAATTTCTTTTATCATTTGACTAATTTTTTTTACTTTTTTGAATCGTTTCGATGGGATGAATTAAAAAAATAAATAATTTTAATCAAAAGATTAAAAAAAATTCATTAAAGATCAAAGCAAGCAACATAAGATTTGACTTATTAGCTTATTTTTGTTTTTTCTAAATTTTTTTAAATCATCTCGATAGAAAGGTCGAAAAGTATAATAATTTGACCAAACGATAAAAACAGTACATTAAAGAGAAAAATAAACCAAATAAAATAAACAAATAAGCTATTATTCCAACCGGGACCAATAATAGTTTGACTAAACGATAAAAATAATTCACTAAAAATAAAAATAAACCAAATAAAATAAACAAATAAGTAATTATCTCTTCTCATGTTTTCTCTTTTCTTGCTCTTTTTTTCAACCTTCTTCTCTCTATACGTTAACACATATATAAACTTATAAATATTTTCGCATTATCATTAAGAAAATGCTAAACACCGTCCATTAGAAGGTGAATAATGAGCATATAGATATTTGTGTAAAGTGTATTAATATTTGTAAAAGTGATAGACCTCATTTCTAAATGTGTATTAATTTTGAAATATTTTTGTCCTTAATTATTATCCTATTAATCACCGCCGAATATGACCCTTCCCTTTATACACACAAATTCACATATTTATTGAGTTTTTCTCATTTGTTAATTCATTTTTACACACATTTCATTCAAGCTTGAACATAAAATGGAAAATACATTCACCCAAAAAAAAAAGCAAGTTAAAAAAAGGCAAAAGATGGAATTAAAATAAAAATTAATATTAATTTTAAAATTACTGATTGTCGAGGCAGAAGAAAATCGTGTAGTACAATCCATTCTTTTACAAAAGCCTATTGTGAATATGTACGTTGTTATTAATTTTTTTATTTATTTAGAATAACATATAAACGCTTCATGGACGAACACTCATTATTTATTTATTTAAATTAAGATATATTTATATTAATAATGGAAACACTTAAGTAATTAAGTTTGCATAAGTAGATGAGAGTGATAACTTTTTTTGGATTAGAAGGTCACATGAAATGTTTTACTTATGTAAAATATTTTTTTTGTCATGTAACATATTTTTTTAAAATTTGATCAGTTTCATAAATAAACGGATCGTGGTGGTGGATAATATAAACTTTTATTGTTACGAATTTTTATTTTAAGATATTGAGATAAAATGCAACAATCACATTGTGTTATAATACAAACTTTTATTGGTACGAATTTTTATTTTAAGATATTATGAAAAAATGCAACAAATCACATTGTGTTATAATAGAAAACAAAAAACAAGAAAAAATACAATTACACATAGAAGATAGAATTTACTTGATTCACCTAAAACCATAGTTATTGTCATGTTTTAAAATTTATGACATAATGGTCTAAACTGTTAGAATTGTATACTAAAAATAATGCATTGAATTTTTTATATTAATTTTATATATTAATAAAAGTTATTTTTTCATTTTAATGAGAATTTGTATGAATAATGTATACGTTTCATTATTTATTTAATATTGTGCATAAGTGTCTATTATTCTACATAGTATTAATTTAGTATGTAGAGTTTGGCTTATACACAGAATACTAAATTATCGATTCTTGTAGAATATAAATTTTTCGTTTACAGTCTTAGATAAAATTGGACACACCATCGGTACGACTGTAATACAATATTTTTGTAGGATTGTCTTGATTACGAGAAACAATATAGTTTCGAGTATAGTTCTGACTTATTGTGCTAGTTCATGTATTGAATAGGACCGCGTTGGGATAATTAATTTTATACTGACTATATAAATTAATTTACATCTCATTGTTATTATGAGTATTTATACTCTTAATCCCAAAATAATTATTAAACATGTATATTTAATATTCATTATTTTAATTTATTAAAGGGTGCGATCTTTTACGGGTCTATAATTTTAGTAAGTTAGATAACAACATTAAGTATATGGTGGATATTAATTATTGACAGAATTTGTGTCATGATAAAGGATTAATGATAACCCCCTTAAAAAATATTATAAGTTTTAATTTTATCAAATCTTACAGGTAAACTTTATATTCCGACATATCAAATAAGTTAAGTGAAAAATCTTAAAGAATTATGGAAAAGATTGATTAATTATAATTGCCAGTAATTTAATTTAATCGATGGGTATCTATAATTTTAATGTGAAGAGAATAATAAGTATTTAATAACAAGAACTCAAAAGTTCAGTTTTGAGAATAAGACCAGAGTGCAATTATAATTTCTTAGTGGTATAATTTGTAATTTATCTTTTCAGAAAATTACTTTATGTTTGAAATGAATTTTTCTAATTATATTGGAAACTCGTATCTTATTTTATTCTTTAGGTCTCTACTATAACCTATATATGCCATTATAATCCTAGCTATCAAGATGACATAATTCAATTAGTCTCCTTAGGGCTTTCATGTATTATGAAAACTAAAGAAAAATAAGAAGGTAGTCAGATAGGATTGGGAACATGAAAGACGTAAACTCACACTTAGTTTGTGTTTTGATATTTGAGAATATAACAAAAGATCTGAGCAGAAAAAAAATTATCGGTCATCTGTCGTATTAATCTTTAAATTCAAGTTCAAGTACTAGAACGTGATCAAACCAGATGGATCATGCATGTATAATTCCGACTCCACCTTTTGGGTGTACTGAATTTTAGTTTTTCGGGGTGTTAAGAAAAACTAGGGTTTTTTCGTACCGGGTTCCATTTGGACAGTTTTCCTTTCCATCCAGAAGGATCGACGCTGTACAATTTTTGTTGTTGTATGATGTTCTTGTTCTACGCCGCATTTGATTCAATTCATAGACACTATCGTTGTATCCTGAAATTTTGATTCCTTCACTTACAACAAAAACAAGAAAGTACAATTCAAAAACAAATGAGAGGTGCCAAGTGAATAAAGTCAAAGTCAAAGAGCAAAAATCAAAGGTCAACGAGTTCAAAGTATAAGTCAAAGGGTCAAAACAGTGGTCTCATGATTACATCATAGGACCCGAAAACCAGACACCATAAAATTCAAGAGTGAGAATTCGTGTACAACGCCCAAAGTGCAAGAAATTTAATGAAAAGGATCTTCGATGATAAAAATAACGTTTTCAAAAAAAAATTGGCCAATGTTATGCAAAAAACATTCAAAAAAAACTGGCACACGCTAACTATTTTGGCCATAACTCTTTCTACAAAAAAAATATTGAGATGAGATTAAAACCATTAGAAAGTAAACTTTTGAAACTTCAATTTAGATATAAGGATGGCTCTATATATTTGAAGTTCGGATGAAAGGGTTATGCTTGTTTGAAAAATTATCTCAGTAGTAGAAAAAAAAATCGCTTGATAGACTGATCAATTGTTCCATCAATCTGTCAGGGACAAGTTACAGTTTCTCCCACTCTGCAATAAGATATCGAGGCCATTAACAGACTACTTCATAAACTGATCGATCGATTCATCAATTCGTCAAAAACTAGTATTATTTTTCTTGGTTTTTAAAAGTTTTAACACCCACCAAAATCCCCTCTCATGAAAAGTAAAAATCCAAAAACTTAAAAAAATAATAATCTAATACTTGACATTTTTATTATGAGCATGTTGTAGAAATGCAAAATGTCATCTCTGATATTTTTCCATAATGCTTCTACTATGAAAACGGGTTTTAAACTAATTATTCAAATTTATGGCCTTACAAAATATTTAATGAATTGTGACCCTTTGCTCATAAGTATATAAAAAGTAAATTTTATCTCAAAAAATAACCCCCAAGCATCTCAAGCTTGTGAGCCACCATCGTTGAAACCTAAAAATGTTAGGTATAAACATGACGACCATTGAAAAAATTGTGAATATAATAAATATGGAATGTCATGCATGCATGCTTGCCTGCCAAGACGTGTACAATAGGTATGAAAATCATTTTTTATCTCTTTAAATTCTTTTCATTTGAAATTCATATTTAGCATCATCCTTCAACTTATTAATTTATTCAATTTTTATTTACAAGCTTTTCAAATTTTCATTTCCAGGCACACATGCCCACACGTTGAATGAGAGGGGAGAGGGTTGCCTGCTCCTTTTATTTGGGGTTTGGAGTGGGACCCACTTTTAACTTTTGTTTCCCTAGTTCCAATCTTTAAAACCATAAATGCCAAAATTGTCCAAAAGTCAATAAGTCAACATCTAAATTGTGTTTTTTTTTTGTGGCATTACAATTATGTTCATACAGTTACGTCGGTTGTCACTATGGGAAGAGACATACAAAAAATTCTAAAGTTAAGAAATTTTAACAAAAGCAACAAATATAAAAACTTACAAATGAGTCAGAAGTTAAAAACGAGTCAAATTTTTTTTCTTACTCAACAGTTCTAATTTTCGCTCCATAAACTAAGCCTTACAAAAAATTTATTTTAAATTGTGATGTTTTTAGAATGGTGCTAATCATGAGTCGGACTCCTAAAAAATAACTATGTACTACATGCATAACCCATTGTACCACTAAAAATTAAGAACAAAACACTTACCCATTAGCGTTTTCCTATTGATTAAGAACGTGGATGAAATGCGATGGTTTCAAAAAATAGACAGGGTGGCCGTGTGATCCTTAATTTTTTCTCTTATTTCGTCTTTCAACATAGACGTTTTAAACTTTCCATGGAAACAAAGTAGCAAGTGATTTAATAACCTATTTACATGTATTTTATCTAGTTATTGGGTGTTGCCATGAATTTTGATTTAATTTAATTACAAGAGGATTAAGCTTCTCTACATCCTAGAATAGTAGAATGTAAAGTGTAGTTATGACGCGTAAGATCCATCTCCAAGGTTGATTCGGACGAATAGAGGATCCTAGGTAGGAGAAACTATTCGTTGCCTCTGGTGTACCACATCAGTTTCTCCATCTGGTATCTCTAACAAATAAAAACTCATCGCAGTATGGAGAGCTATTTTGGACATTGGTTTTAATGAAGCCACTGCCAAAAAAGTGTTGTTTGATAATTGTTGGCTTAAGATTGGAACAGGCACCTCAACTCTTTTTGGTATGACAAATGGCTTGATGGGAAAATTTTGAAAGAAGAATTCCCTAGGCTTTTCTCTCTATCAACTCAGAAAGAGCTTTCTGTTGCATCCTTAAGGCAAGGCAACCCAAATGCAAGCTCATGGAATTTGCATTTTCGCAGAGAGCTATTTGAATGGGAGAAGGACCAACTAAACCAACTTCTTGGGAGTTTGATGAACTTCTCAACCACCACAGATCAAGTTGATAAACTGATATGGAAGGCAGAAAGAAATGTGATTTTATCGGTAAGATCCTTCTCTAAATGCTGCGAACCACCACTGAGGATGCCAACCTCTGTGGAATGCTATGTGTGGAGTTCTTTCATTCCTTCCAAAATTCAAATGCATGCTTGGCTGGGGCTGTTAGGTAGACTACATACTAAGGATTTGTTGCTTAGGTGGAACATTATCCCCCTTTCAGTCCCTTCATCTTGTGTTTACTGTGACAGCCAGCCTGAGTCCATCAACCACTTGTACATTAACTGTCAAAAGCCTGGTTGTTTTGGGGCAAGATCCTTCAATGGTGGGCTATCCAATGGACTTGCCCAAAAGACTTAAGTCAGTTTATTCAGTTGGTGGTTTGGAATGATATTCAAGAATCTTAATGGACAAGCATTTTGTTTGCAGGGATGCGGTCTATTTGGCTTGTAAGGAATGATCTAGCTTTTAATCTCAAAGTGATAGACTTGAAGCATGTGAAGGAGCTAACATTGCTTAAATATGCTTCTAGGGTGAGAGGATCAAAAGGGCTCCCTGCATTTTCAGTGGAAAATTTTATATATAAGATTAATTTTGTTCGCTGTTTAAAATTACGAAAACCTATTATAAACCTTTAGTTCAAATGATCCTGATGAGAGTTTGAGCTGAACTTTGGTTTGGGTGCTGATATGGTGGTCTGAGTATGCTTTGTTGAGTGCGTGCTGCCTTGGAGTGTGTTGGTATGGTGGTTGGGTGTGCTTTTTGATGAGTGTGTGCTGTCTCCTGATGATACTGGCTTAAGCTTTTTGCTGCTGTGGGTGTATAGTGCTTTAATGTTTGGATCTTGGCTGCTTGGGTGTTTTTGATATGCTGTTATAGTTGGCTTGAGGATAAGCTGCAGTGGTTGTATAATGCACCACTTGTTAGGTCTATGGGTTAGAGCCTTGTTTTTGCTTGGTTGTTTCTTTTTTTTTTTGGTTTTTGGTTATCTTTGTTCCTTATATAGGTTGGCTCCTTATCAACCTTGGTCTTTTGTACTCTCGAGAAAGTTTGACGCATCTTTTTAAAGGAGTCTTTTTTTCCTTTAGATGCTATTCTTCTTTTTTTATATATAATATCTTTTCCTTTTACCGATAAAAAAAAAACCCAATAAAAACTCATCATTTAAAAACAATGTAAGTGTTATGACACATCAGTTAATGATCTGTAAATGCAAAAGAAAAAGAAACATCAAGAGACGCCGATAACGGAAACCTAAACGACTGCAAACCAGCAGCCAACTCTCACATCATTTTTGACACCTAAAATCATTTACCTATCCAGTTAAACGCAAACCAGCAATACACAATATAATAATTAAGTATATTCAATCTGTTCCCTCCATTCTTCTCCTCTTGCGACGCCAAAAAATACCACCGTCTTATCACAAAGCATCGCACCATCACTACTGGCAAACCGACAGAGTGCTCCGTTAACTCATCAGATCAGGCAAAGATGTCACATTGATCCTTCAGCCTCGCGTCTGTTCCTTTTGAAGACAATTAGCAAGAGTTTTGCTGCAACGCTTGTGAGGAATTTGAAAGATCCACCCCACTACATGTACTACTGTGCATGAATTATGCAGTGTGGGAGTTTCTCGAAGGCCGACCGTTGCCGGGACTCTACAATACGACCATCATAACAACCTTCTTCGTCTCATCACAAAATCCTCTTCCTATCCTTCTTGAGATGGCTGTGATGACCCTTGATCAGAAGCATTTATGGAATGCCTTGTGTTTTGGTATAGCTGTGTAAGAAAACAGAGTTTTCTCACTGCATTGCCACTCTAGTTTGATTCAGAAGGAAAATGCCAATGGTGATGATCGTTGCCGAATGAAGTCACATACCCCACCCCCCAATTTGAAAATGGATTTCTTTCTTGTCATTGCATGAAATCACAAGAAGATTTTGTTGTAAAGGTCATTAATTGCTTTTAGGCTTTCTTGATGACCAAACCCATTTTGGACTCATTGAACCTGGAAATCTAAGATGTCATGGCATCTAGGGTGGATCGAATAAAACAAATGGAATTCCCCAATTTGGTACATTCTAATTTTTTAGAGAATTTCATTTTTTTTTAAAAAAAAATTGAACTAGAATAGCCACATTAGTTATTCCATAATATTCTCGTTGTTTTTAAACGGTAACAAATATATACTTTTTAGTAGGTTTAGAACTACAGCCTACCATAATAATTTTTTTCCTTTCTGTACACATTACGGCATTGATAGCTTTAGTGACTTAGTGAGACTAAGACTACAAGAAAATTGACTTAGATATTGCAATAAAAATCATAAAAAGAAAACAAAAACATACAAAAGAGGAGATGTATTATCACAAACATTTATACAAACATGTGCTGCGTGAGTAGGGATGACAATTTCTCCCGTCCCGCCCCGCTGCGACCTCGTCCCGCTTTATAAGATTTTTTTCTTCGATAATAAACGGGGTGGAGACGATATTTGCTCTCTCCGCCCCGTATTACATAAAATAAATATTTTTTTAAATATTAATATATGTATAAAATATATATTTTACAAATATAATAAGTTTAAAATATTAAAATAATATATTTATCTCTAATTTTTTTATTT
>JAOTRH010112238.1:0-15273 GCA_034768845.1 Heliamphora exappendiculata
ATCCTTAGTTTTATATATATATATATATATATATATATATATATACCATGGTTGTTTTTTATGAAAATAAATAGACGTTAATATGGAGATGAAAGAATAAAATAAGCAATTTCCATTTTAACCCTCATATAAATCTACTAATACTCGTCCTACTCATCTCATTGTTTTTTTCTTCGTGAGAAGCTGAACAATGGCAGCATTTGTGACGCAAGAGACGCAAAAAGGAACCATCTTTTTACCATCCTTCTCTTTTTCAACACTTCCCTATATATTCAGACAATCTTTGATCAAAGCAGTGTAAACTGGTATCAGGTGATTATATATACAAAGGAATTGTATATCCTCTCTTTTGATGGGTTATAAGCCAATTCTGAATTTTATATCTTTTCACTTTAAAGACATCAAACAGTTGATATATAAACCTATAGGATAACATATCCATATCCCCTTCTCTTATCCAGTAAACAAACAGATCCTAATAGTTGTGTTTGCGATGGCAATGGTGGTAGTGTGGTGACAGCGGTAGTAATGATGACAATGGTAATGATGACGGTAGTGACGATAGTGTAGGTAAGTGATTGGTAATAATTTGTGTGCGAAGGAACAATTAGTGAATAAAATGTGGATACAAAAATCTAACCTAATATTTGTTTTCCTGTGTTGCAAAGCAAGGTTGACTATGCCCTGTGTTGCATGTTTTAGTGTCTAAACGGTTTGAGACTACTAAATAATTAATCCAATAACACGTGAGTATAAAGGCAATGGCTTTGGTTGAAAAACTCCAATTAACGATTGATTGGTGCTAATTGATTTATCTAAAGAAGTGAGATGCCGCAAAATAAATAAAAACAATCACACAAGACAAGGTAATTTTTACGTAAAAAACTTTAAACTAAATAAAAATCACGAGATTAATCCAAATTCAAGAATAATCAAATATTATAACAAATATCGTTGCTTACAAAAAAATCTTACAGATTATCGTTGAATCTACAACTTACGTTGTAAACCTATTCTTGCTGAATACACATACACTAACTTTGTGTTTGACTGCTGTTGGAATTCACTATCAGTCTTTGACTGTTGACAAAATCCATTTTCAAATTTTAAATTTTTGAGAATTCACTCAAGAGACTCCACGAACTTGAATAGAACGTTAAAAGTTTGACTTGTTGATGGTATTCTCGACAACACAAAAGTTAAAAAATCATCAAGTACAATAAAACTCTAGAAATATTCTTCAATAAATCTCATAGATGGCTTGGGAGCTTTTCCAAACAATAAAGAGACAACTTGGCAGCTAAGGTTTTTATTTTCCAGAGGAGTCACACTAATAAAACCCTAGCAATCCTATATTTATGCATGTTGCCAAAAATCCTAACTGCTAAAATTAAATTAATGATTCATGTGCACAAGATCACTTGATCGGTCTTTTGACCCCTCCATCGGACTTGGTAGAATCGCAGTATATATTTTTACATATTTTCATCTCTGTGTAGAAACATGGTGCAGTGAGTGCTGAAACTAAGAACCATAGTTGACCTCTAGATGGATCGTTCGATCGGTCTAACACCGTTTGTAGTTTTTTTGATATTTTTTTACTTATTTCTTGCTACGCTGTAATATAGAAATATATTTTCAAAAGTTCAAGTGTCAAATATCCAAAAGTAAGATGTAAATTAATTTGTCACAAATTTGCCAAATAAAAAATAATTAAACCAGAGGATTAATTTTTTAATAATTTTTTCCTTTGACAATTTTATGACAAAACCCAACAAGCCAAATTATCATATTAACACAAATGATATGCCACAGATAAAAAAATCACTTACTCCCTCTAAAAAATGAACTCTTCTCCTTAATCACATTTATCTCCCCCTTAGACACATCTCTCTCATTTTTTGTTTTGAATTGACAAAATGAAAAAAAATAAAAGAAAAAACTAAACAAACCTTTTTATGTAGAGAACATAATTAAAGAGCAAGTACAAGACTCTTACATATTCTATATGTTTAAAACTACATAGTCTAGTCAAATTGACCAAAACACACATATAGTCTAAGACAACCTATGTTCATATATAAAGGAACATAATCAGAATAAATTTTATATGAAACGTGAGTGATTTGAAACGATTCCATACTACAAGATCAAATTCTGTATGGGATCTATATGGCTGAGTTATATTTACTTATTAGAATTTAAGAAATTCACGAAGTCAAATTAGCTTAGATCCAATTCACTTTACAGAATAATTCCCCCTCAACTAAAGATTGAAAATTTTCTTATCTTTTTCGTTTTCCTTTTTTTTTTTGCTTTCATTGGCGGTTTTTATACTAGTACGAACGAAAAAGCAAGGTTAGTATAGGTAGTCATTTTCTCAAGCCAAACATACAGAATCAAAAGAAGGAGGGAGTTTAAATATTAAGTTCAAATAGGTCGCCACTATGTGGTCATTTTGTAAAAAACTTAGAAAAATAAAAAACAAAAAAGATCGATAAATAAATTTGATCTCATGTTCAGAAGATCCTTGTATCTATCAGTATTCAAGTAGTGTACAAAATAGATTCATATATAAAGATGTTCCAACCACGATGAATTAGATTATCCAAAAGCCAGAGTGGTATTTAATCCCAAAGACAAAACTATCAAACTTCAGCTAAATAAAAAAAATAATGCATAGAAACGGTACTCACAGTTTAACAAAGTCTCCCACAATCTTTTTTTTTTAAAAGAACTAAATAAATAAATAAAAACCAACCAAAAAAATGACTCAAACAAACGACACAAAAACTAAGGATTTTGACTACCAAAAAGCAGTTTAAATCACTTATTCTTATCCAAAATTTCTTAATTTTCATAGGCACATGTTCAAAATTCTAATTTTTTCTAAATTGATGTGGCATGTCAAATCTAAACTTATTTTGATCAATCAGCTTAATGCAGTGAGGTTTGATATGTCTATTTATACCACAGTGATAACAAATAGGAACATAAATTTTACTAGCATACATCATCTCCAATTTAAAGCAATTTGGTCGTATGTGACTAGGGACATCACAATGATGACAGACTGGGTTAAATTTAGCTATTCTTATCTCATCATGTAAAATGGTAGTTTTACCCGTCTAATTTCTTCACTTTTCATTTATTTTTGCTAAATCTATCCTCTTTGAACTCATTCCTTTATCTGTTTCTGCTTTCACAAAGATTGGTGTAGATTTAGTTTGAATTGGATGGTTTTCGTTTCCTATTGATGATTTGCTTGATGAAGTACCAGCAAACCCAAGTCCAGACTTATCTGTTATAACTTTTTGTAATCCAAGTATGTCATAAGAAATCTTAGTACATGCATTCAATTTCTTGAAAGTAACTTGAGCATTTGAAAAATCAGTCTCAAGTTTAGCACATTTAAGTTCAAGCTTTTTCTTGAAATTAACACAAGCATACAACTCATTTTCAAGGGCTTCTATCCTGGTTTTTCTGGTTTGATTCAATTCAGACATGTCATTTATTTCTTTTCATACTTTGCAAGTTTTATAAAGAGAATTTCCCTATCTGATTTTAATTTTATAACTAGAGCTAGAGCCTCAATTAGCTCTTGTTTGACACTCTTTTTCCTCACATACTTTGAATTATTTTTAATTAATTTAACATTATGTTTAGTCACCAAATAGCTCTCATTATAAAACTTATCATAAGTTTGTTGAAAATTTTTATTTTTCTCAGAGTCACTAAAAAAATTATTATTTTTAGATTTGATGGATCCCTATTTAGGTACATCCATTATTGCAAATCAATCGTAAGATCACACTTTAAATTTTTTTTTTAATATTTTCAAGTGTCCTGCTCTGATACCAATTGAAAAATCCCAATTAACGATTGATTTATCTAAAGAACTCAAACGCCGTAAAATAAAAAAAAAACAACCACAAAAGCTAACCAATAAATAATCACACAAGAAAAGGCAATTGTTATGTAAAAAACTCCAATCTGGATAAAAATCATGGGACTAATTTACGTCCAGGAATAATCAAACACTAACAAATGTCGTTGGTTACAAAAAAATCTTACAGACGACCGTTGAATTCACAATCTATACTGTAAGCCTATTTTTGCCGAACCTATATACACCAACTCCGTATTTGACTACCGTTGGATTCCACCATAGGTTTTTAACTACTGATGAAATCGACCATCAGATTTTAAACCCTTGAGAATTCAGTTAAAAGGCTCCACGAACTCGAATAGAACGTTGAAGGCTTGGCTACTTGATGATATTCTTGACAACACGAAAGCTAAAAGATCATCAAATATGGTAAAACTCTAGAAATATTCTTCAATAAATCTCTTGGATGGCTTGGGAGCTTTTCCAAACAATAAATAGGCACCTTGGCGGCTAATGTTTTTCATCTCAAGAGGAGGCACAATAATAAACCATAGCAGCCCTATATACATGCATCCTACCAAAAACCCTAGTTGCTAAAATTAGATTAATGATTCACGCGCACATAACCGCTCGATTGGTCTTGTTAGCCTCGCAGTATTTTTCTATGTTTTTAGTTCTTTGCAGAAACATGGTGCAGAGAGTGCAGAAATCGGGAGCAATGGTTGACCGCTTGATGGACCGCTTGATCGGCCTGTCGAGCAGTCCAACACCTTTTGTAGTTTTTTGGCTTATTTTTTGTTACGCTATAACTCACAAAGATACTTCTAAAAGATTGAGTACCAAATATCCAAGAATAAGATATAAATTAATTTTTCACAGATTTGCTAAATAAAAAAGATACCTGAATTATAAAAAAGATCCCTCTCCAAAGTACTCTATTGGGTCTGTTTGTTTGAAAAATATAAATTGTGAAATTGAATATAAATTCTGTAGATCTAGAAATTCGTTATTTGGTTGACCAACAAAGGTTTGATATTGAATCCAATTTTGTTTCATATACCTGAATTATATATACTAGGGGATGAGGTATTCTATATCCTCCATTGTACAAATACCATTTTGACCCTCACTTATATATATTGGGAAGAGTGTTATTGCCTTATTTTTTCCTTCCATCTTTGCTTCAAATAACCCATGGAGTTTTCAATGAGGGTGGCGACCTTGCCAATGTCTCCATAGTTGAAGAGTCCAAAGACGAGGTAGAGGTTTGGTTGGCGAGAGAAGATGATAGACGAAAGACTTGATGAAATGAATCCTCTTGATGGATGAAAACTTAATGTGAAAAACTTGACATGAAGGTTCCTTATGGTGCATTGGTTCCTCCATTTTTTTGGTGTTTTCATATATGAATATGTGAGGTTTTTAGAGAATAGATAGATAGATAGAGAGAGAGAGTGAGAGAATTCAAAGAATGCAAAAAGAAATATAAATAACATTGTTGAAAGTTCTAATGATTATTTAAAATAAAGAATAGTATTGGAGTACCATAGATACCCTACTTTGACCAGATATAATTCTTAAGCGTTGGTGGAATCTCTCAATGATTAATGAATACGCGTGGATGAACCATAACCTTGAAAATCCATAATTAAACTAGAAACCATTTAACTTTACATTTGGACCTAACCATTTCTTTCAAAATCATCAAAAAACTTGAAGTCCAAGATTTACGAATTTATAGATGTAGGTTTCAAACCAACGACTGTAGGTTTAAGATCTGTACATTAATGGATGCTATAATGGTTCATTCTTACAGTTGTCAATCTGGAAAGCCGAGAGTGACGACCGTCATTCATTCTTACAAGTTATGACCGTTAGTCCAATTCTTGCAGCTACCATTTTAACTACTGATTACACAATCGTAGGGATCTAAATACATAACCATATTAAGTGGAGTGTTTGTTGATTCAATTAGCTACCCACACCTCATTTCCACACACTAAGTGATGGGAATCCTATATGTTCCCTCACTCTATAAATAGGGAGCATCCCTATTCACACAAAATCATCACTTAAATTCCTCTTTACTACTTTCAAATTTTACTTTATTGTTATCACTTTAAAAGGGGCTTGTTGTTACGTAGTTTCTGCTCTATGTTTTTTTTAGAGAACCTACTTTGTTTACCTATCCAAAAGATTATTATTATTGGATAATCATTTCTTACATGTGGGTCTTTCCAAAGTTTCTCGAACGTACTGTTTGGCTTGCCATACCTAGAATAGCTAACTTTACATCAACTTTGTCCACAACCTTGACCAAAAAGAGTTGTCTCGCCACCTTTTGACTATCGAACTGTTGTTATTGCATGAAATGATAATTAATTGCATGAGGCCTACCCAAAGTCTCGTGGACATACTTCCTGGCTTGCCAAACTTGGAATGACCAACTTTACATTGACTTTGCCCACAATCTCAACCAAAAGTTTTGTATTGACCACGTCTTAACCTTCATATCTCTGTTATTGCATAAAATGGTAATTTCTTATCTAAGAGCCTTTTGAAAGTCTTACAGACGTACTCCTTGGCTTACTATACTTGAAATGGAAAACTTTTATATTGATCTAGTCCACAGCCTCAACCAAAAGAGTTGTCTTGGCTACCTTTAGGCCATCCATCCACGAAATGGAAATTTTTTTATATAAAGGCCAACCCACTTCGGACGAACACCATGAGTATATCGTTTCACTTGGAATAATCAACTTTATGTTAAATATGACTTCAGTTTGGACTAAAAGGGCCGTTCTAACCACTGTTTGGTTGTACCTTCCACCATATACACAGTATGTTGGCTTAACAAAGTTTTAACCTGTTTTGATGATAATAAACGAAAGTTTTTAACTGTGCAAATTGAGTGTGTTCACAGGAATTCAATGTCACAAGTACAATTGAGAACGCAAAATGAAAGTCATGAAGTATGAAGAACATATTAAAATGGCTATGATCCGAGGAGCACTTGAAGACCAAGAGAAAGGACTTGAAGATTTTCTAAGTGTACATGTACTAGGACCTATGTAAGTTGACATACCATTGGTTATATGTGTGAAAGATCATAGGAGATCTTGGATGAACCATAGTTTGTTCATTATTCATGAAAATTATTTTACAAATCTATGAAGGGCTTAAAGGTTATGAAAATCATTTTCCATAACTATGAAGTGCTCAAAACATTTTTAAGACTCCAAAAATACTAAACTTTTGAAGTTCAATCGATTGATGGATGACATCCAGTCGACTAAAATTGAGCTTATAAATATCAACCTTTCGAAAGATATTTTAAAAACCTTGCTTCTTACACAAGCTTCTTTTTTTTCCTCCAAATTCTCTCTAGATTTTCGGTGGGCCCGGGCTTGGTTTTTGGCGATCGAATAGTGAATTCTTAGTATCCGTGCCAAGGGCGTTGCGTTCATCTGGACGAAATCTCGTTTTGGGAAAGTTTATTTTTCGAGGCGCCAAGTTTTTAACTCAACGAGGTAGGATCCTAAACTATCTTGTCTTTAAAGGGTACTATTGTAGACACCCCAATTTGACCCCGCCTAATCTTAGGCGAATCCGATGATAAAAACAGATGGAATAATGCCTCGATACAATCATCGGAAAGTGATTCAAGCCCGGTATTTGAACCCATAACCTTCAAACCAATGAAATTTTGACGAACCATCGAAACTTGCTGCCCAAGTAAGGCGACCGCCTACTCTCATCATGGCGCCCGTCATAGAACTTTGTAGAAATCCTATCAAAAAATAGAGACCGCCACCTTCCATCATAGCGACCGCCAGCTTCCATGGTGGTGACCACCATAGAACTTTGTTGAAACTTCCAAAAACATGGCGATCGCCAACTTGCATTGTGGCGACCGCCAACTTCAAATGGCTTGATGTGTCCCAAAACGTGGCAACATCTTATTGGCTGAGAAATTCTATAAATGTCGTACCCTTGCGTACGTTTTCAGTACGAATTTTGGGTGAGAGAGACTCTGCCGATATACCGAGCAATCCCGAGCGATCCCGAGCCCGACGCTAAAACCCTGCCGAACCTCCGACCAACGTTAAAGCCTCGCTTGGATCATCACCCGAGAATTGGATCATTGAAGTAGACTCCCAACTTGAGGATTCCCCGACAATCTAGGTATCGTGCTTAGATCCTCGATCTTTCTAAACTCCATTCTCTCTCTTTTTGGAGTGATCGGGTTAAATTTAATATTAATTTTGTCTTTTCCTTTTATTTACATAGTCAATCCTATCCGCTTTATATAATTCAGTCATTTTATTTAATTGTTTAGTTATTAATCTCTTCATATTCACACTAAGTACATTATCTTTCTCTTTAATTAATTTATTAAATTAGTGCAAACATGATTTAACGATACGATTAAATAATGTCATTATTGTTATGATATAAGCAATTACATAAAAATAGTTGTAATTATCGATATTATACTCATTTAATTCTAGCATTTCATTTCTTCGCTTTTCTTTTCTTTTTATGCTAATTTCATATTCTAGTATTATTTACTTTTATTTTCTTTTAATTAGTCTAATTTCTTTTTACTAGTATTTTATTTTATTTCATTTCTCGCTCTATCGTAATTCTTAACTTTCATTTAATAGCAACGCAATTTTCTTCATTAGCATTTATCTTTATTTTTTTAATTTTCTAGTAATGTTAATTTAATGCTCCACTTTATTTTCTTCTTAGTTTAATATTTTTTTTCTAGTTTTTTTATTATTCTCTATTACTTCTCCTTTCTCTTCTACTAGTAGTGTAATTTTCTTTTCTAGCATCTTATTTTATTTTATTGTTGCTTTATTTTTTTTGTAATGTAGTACTCTATTTTTCTTTACTATTAGTTTTTATTTATATGTAAAGTTCTATTTAACATTTTTTTCTTTTAAATCTTAGTATTAATTTTTCTATAAAACTCTATTTTCTTTCTTTGATTTTATTTTCTTTTCATGGGTGCCTATTTTATTTTTCTTTTCTTTTGTTAAATCCAAAAATCATAAAAATCTTTAAATCTAATTTTCTCTTATTATAGTAATTTTCTTCTCTTTTGTTTCCTTTTTCTTTTACTTTCTTTTGTCTCTTTTAAAGCACAAAATGTAAATAGTTGAATTTTTCCTTTTAATAGTCTAATAATATTTTTTTAGTCTCATATTTTAGCACAATTATCTTTTACAAACTTTTTCTTTATCTTCTTTATTTTTAAATCTTTAAGTTTAATTCATTTGTTAGTAAAAAGTTTTCTTTAATATAGAAATTTTACATGCTTTCATTTTGGTTATACTTTTGATAGTTTAAGAATATGCATGTTAGCTTAGAATCCTTCAAATGGCCTGACGTGTCCCAAAACGTGTCAAATTTTCATTGGTTGAAGGATTCTATAAATACCGTATCCTGGCGTACGTTTTCAGTACGAATTTTGAGTGAGAGAGACTTTGCCGATATACCGAGCGATCCTAATCCCCAATGCCGAAATCCTGCCGAGATACTGAGTCCCTAATCTCCCATACTTACATTGAAGCCTACATTGCTTGGAGCACATTTCCTGACTTGAGGATTCCCGACAATCCAGGTATCTCGCTTTGATCCCCGATCTTTCTAAACTCCACTTCTCTCTATTGGAGCGATCGGGTTAATTTCCATTTCAAAATTTTTCGATTATTGTCAATTTTGTTTAGTATTTGTAATATTAATTATTGTTCAACGTAGTTGGGTTATTTCTTTTAAAAGTTTCAATTATTATTTTCATTTCATTTTTAGTACATTGTTGCATTCTATTAATCCATCAACTTAGTGCCAACATTCTCAACGGTTACAACTAATCAATGTTTTTAATCGTTATGATTAAGGCACCTACATGAAAATGGTTGTAATCGCCAATATTATACCCATGTAATTTTAATATTACATTTCTTTTCATTTTCTTTCTTTCATGTTAATTTCATATTCTAGCATTTATTTTATTTTCTTTTAGTTAACTTAGTTTTATTTTACTAGCATTTTAATTATTCTTCTAGCTTAATCTTCATGTTAGCCTTTGTTTAGTAAATAATGTAATTTACTTTCTAAGCACTTATTTTCCTTTGCAATGTAACCTTTTATTTTTTTAGCTTAGTGAAATTTTTTTAATGTTCCGTTTTTTTTTCTTTTGTGCTAATATTCTATTTTCTTTTAGCTTAATATTTTCTTTTCTAGTATTTTATTTTCTTCATTAGTATTAATTTTTCCTTATTAGTACTTTACTTATTTCTTTTTCTCTAGTGTAATGTTCTTTTCCTAGCATTTTGTTCATTTTTTTTTTGTATTTAATTTTTAATATCTAATTTTCTTGTTTAGTCTAAATTTCATTTCAATAGCATTTTATTTTTTTGTACTAAGTATTTCATTTCATTTTCTTGTATTAGCATTTTTTTAAAATTTTTTTTTCTTTTAATTTTAGTTTAATATTCTTTTGCTAACACCAATCTAAGTAATATTATCTTAAATATTCATTTAATTCAATAGTTTTTTTAGCTTTTCTTTCATTTAATGTAATTTTATTTTCTATTATTTTATTCTATTTTATTATTAGCTTTAGTTTTCTCATAAAATTCTATTTTTATTTTTTTCTTTTATAATTTTATTTATTTTTATCCTCCTTCTTCTCTATTTTCATCGAACTTAAAAATTCCAAAAAGGTTTTTAATCTAATTTTCATCTTTAAGTAATTCATAATTTTCTATTTTAAAAATACTATATTATTCTTTTTTTTTCTTCTATTTTCTTCTCTTTTAAATGTTAATAACTAAATCTTCTTAACTTGTCTTTCATAATATTTTTATTTCCTTCTATTAACAACAAAAAGCATAAAAAATATGAAGATATCTTTTAATATTCTTTTATTCTTATTATTTTCATCTTTTATGTAAATAATTAGATTTTCTTCTTAATAGCATTTTCTACCCTTCATATTTTGTCAAATTCTTTTCTTTTCTTTTAAAGCTTTAAATTCTCTTTTATTACAAAACTCTTATTTTAAATTTATTTGTTAAGTAAGATTTATTTTAATATAGCATTTGTCTCTTTTATGCATTTCTTATTTCTTTATTAATTCATCACGTTGAGGTTAATCTAGTTAAATTTGATAAAACATAAGTTTTAGTTTCTTTATTTGAAAGCATGTTTAGGATAGTTTAATTTTTTTTTATAGCAAATCCATATTTAGGTAGTTTTGGTAGCTTATAACATGTTTTATTATTTTGTATATTATGATAGTTTAAGTCATTTTTGATAATATTGCATGTGGGTATGTTTCATGTACCATTTAGACAGAAATTGCATGTTATAGGATTTTTCATTTTTCTTTTAACACTTATTTGTTTTGAAGTCTTATGTACATATTTTATGTATTTTTATGTACTTGATTTTGGATGTTCTCTCTTCACTCTAATTTTCTTTATTTGTATGCATTTGAAAAATTATATTAATGAACTAATGATGATCAGTAAAGGCCAACCTTACGGTTGGGCAAACGGAGTGCCTAACACCTTCCCCGATTCGTACCATAGCACTCGAACCCTTTTTTTTTTCTCTGATTAACGTTTTCAAGACCAGTATCCAATTTTGTTTTTCTTAATTTTTCTCAAAAATTAAGTGGCGACTCTATTTTAAACAAAAAGGGATTTTCAAAATTTAGTTTTCAAGGTGTTTAAAATATTTTTTAAAATATTTTTGAATTTTCTTATTTTTAATCCCAAAATCTCAACGCCACAGAACCCTGTTCAAATTGACCAAAATCGACATTTTGCATATAGTGAACTTAGAACCCTTCAATTAGGTGCTGCTAACCCTAATAGGGTTATGTATTTTTCTTTATTGTATGTTTTGTTGTATATTGTTAGGATTGTTTGTTCGGATCAGGCTAGTTCTTTTCCCGATTTCGGCCTGGATTTTCTGTTATCATTTGAATAGATTAGTTTTTAGCCTTCGGGTTCTTACCCGAATTTCGTCCTTCACCCTGATCAGTTTCTCACGCTGTAGTTCTCTTTTCGGGGTCGTCCCCATGTTTCGTTCTAACACCTCTCTCTCTCCTTCGGGTTCTTCTCGGATTGTCAATTTTTTCCTGTTGTTGTATCACGCTTCTTCCTGGGGTCATGCCTGTGTTTCGTTTTAGACCTTTAAGATAGTTTCTCTCCTTTCTGGGTTCTTCTCAGGTTGCTAACTCTATATCCCGTTTCTAAGTCTAGGCTTTCTTTCTTCAAACCTCTTTCTTTCGACCTATGAGAGAAAAGTTTTGTTTTTTTATCGTCATGCCGCCAATTTTTCCTTAGAATCATAGGTCGAATCAGCCTCTTGAGGGTTAGAATAATCTTCTCATCGAAACGCCATCCCTTTGGTTCTTATCCTAGGTTTTCAAATGTTCAGTTGTTATGCTGCTGGCATGAATCCGACATGGGCATTATTTCAGTTTTAGCTATTTTGGGGTATCTGGGAGATTTGTTGTCTGTTGTCTGAACTCTTTTGAAAAATGTTTGAAACTGGTTATTTTGCTTGTGGGATCTAGGTTTTTCTGTGGGTTACCATTGATCTAGGGAGAGTACAGTCGACACGAGTTTGGGTAAGATTAGAATTGGGTAAACTTCGCAGAGTTTTCGAATCAATAGATATGGCAGAGAATGAAGTTAATTTGATAGCCCTAATGAGGGCTATTACCGAGATACAACGGGCTGTAGAGCAGCAGACCCAAGCTCAAACTCAATGTCAGGCGCAGATACAAGCAATTCAGGCCCGTGCGCTCGGTGTGAATGGGCAGCCAGACAATATGAACAAGAATGGCAAAAACTTTTGGGATGACAACCAGGGACCAGAGATACCACAAGTCATGGTACCACCGCGGGTTCCCCGCCTAATTGTAGTAGAAGACGAAAACACTACCCAATCTAGGGAATCTGCGCTGGCAGAAAAGATTGATCGGATGAAAAAGGTGTTGAGGAAAGCCAAAGGAGTTGAGGAATAAATGCTTGACGTAGGGGGACTCCTCCTGTTTCCAGATGCCAAATTGCCAGAAAAGTTCAAGATGCCAGACATGGAAAAATTTGACGAAACTGGAGATTCCAAAATTTATCTCCGAATGTATGTTGGTACCTTGTCACCAATAGGTAATGATGACCAGTTGAAAGCTCAGCTCTTTCATCGATCTCTGTCTGGGGCAGCCCAAAAATGGTTTCTCTCCCTTAATGTAGCTAAAACCAGAACGTGGAAATACATTGCAATGGTTTTCATCAGCCAGTATAGTTATAATGTCCAACTGGACGTTACCACTCAAGAGCTTGAGACAACCCGACAAGAGGATAGAAAATCTTTCGTCTACTTTCTAACCCGCTAGAGGGGTAAAGCTGAAAAGATGACAAGCAGGCCCTCTGAAAAAGAGCAAGCCCGGGTCGTAGTAAAGAATCTGCAACCCCCTTGAAACGCTATTTGATTACACAACCGCTCTCCACATTCGAGCAGTTATTTGATGCTGGGATTCAGATAGAAGACGCAATCCAATTCGGTGACATTGAGAAAATAGAACCCAGTCAGAAACCACCAAGAAGGACTTTTCCCGCAGCCAACCAAAATCCATCTGCTGCTTGCTCGGGCGAGGTGAATCTTTTAAATCCTTCTTCTTCCACCCATCCAGCAAACAGCCTTCAACAGCCAGACAATGGTCAACAACAACAAAAGCCGAGGAGGGCCTTCACTCTCCTGAATATTTCTTTATCCACCGCCCTGAATCGACTCATCGAGAAGGGGCTCATCAAGCCATTGGAACCCATGCCTGTTCCTAATCCACTTCCTCCTAGGTACAATGCCTCCCAATACTGTGCCTTCCACCAAGGCCACAGGCATTTAACCGACAAGTGTATGAGGCTCCGTCATGAAATCCAGAATTTTATTGACAACAAAGTGATCCCTCCTCCATCAGTAACCCTAAAGCTGAACGTTACTACTAACCCATTGCCAAATCATGCTAGGCAGGCTGGGGTGAATTGCATAGCTTTAGGAGAATCAGAGGACCCGAGTCAGTACATCTGCTCAGCACATCTACCCCGCCCTCATGTTTCAATAATTGAGAACCATACAGTATGCTCATTCATGATGATTAGAGGCAGTCATGACAGGATGGAAGAATGGAATGATGATGCCTGTGAATGGTATTGACCGATGATCCAAACCTACCAACAAGAGGATGAGCACAATGAAGAGGATGACTGGCCGTTGGATTACCCGACTCGACCTTATGGGTTCGGCCATGTACTTGATGGAATCACCATTTCTTAACTTTTTGAGGAGGAAGTACACGTTGACGACATGCAATCTTATTAGCTAGTCAGGCTTGTGTTGAAATTTGGTAGGACCGAATGGACTAATTTTTAGGCTGCTCAGGAGCAATAACTCAACTTCATCGAAGAAGATATCTGGGAGGAGGTCGACAATACATGAGCTATCAAAGATGTCGAGAAAAGATGGGAAAGGGCAGCTATTAGTGACTTAAATGATTTTTGGGTGTTCGAAAGCCCTCTGCACGTAAACGAAGTAAGACAGACAGATAATGTGATACCAGGGTTATGGGACCCCGAAGACGGCGTGGAATACCTAACTAGAAGTGGATGACATTTTAAGCCAACTCAGCTAGAGAAGGGACAGCCAAGTGAAAAAGGGAAAGGGATAGAGCAACAGGAGGAAGATGATGCTGTACTGAGAAAGTTGAAAAAGACACAGGCTAACATCAGTATCTGGGGATTGTTGATAGCGTCGCATAAGCATAAATAAGCTATTTTAAAAGTATTGAACAAGGCCAGTGTCCCGATAGATGAAACCCCCGAGCAGCTTATCGGGCTTATCTTGCCAGTTGCTGAACAGAAAGTCATTTCCTTTTCTGATAAGGATTTTTCTGCTGAAGGAAAAAGTCACAACAAGCCACTTCATATCACCGTCAAGTGCCTAGAAAAATGGGTCATGGTGACCCTCATTGATAATGGATCTGCTTTGAACGTCTGTCCATTGAGAACAGCCGTCTGCTTAAGGATGAGGGCATACCAGTTCACTCCTTGTAATCAAGGAGTGCGAGCCTATGACAACATAAGAAGGGATGTGCTAGGACTGGTGTCATTTGCCATTTTAGTAGGACCTCTGGAAACGTTAGTAGAATTTCATGTGTTAGACGTACCAACTTCCTTCAATCTGCTGCTGGGCAGGCCATGGCTACATGACTCGAATGTTCAAGCAGTGCCGTCTACCCTTCACCAAAAATTGAAATTGATAAAAGATGGGGCAGTTTTGACCATTCATGGAGAGGACAG
>JAOTRH010112249.1:0-15273 GCA_034768845.1 Heliamphora exappendiculata
GCCAATCCAATTGTAATTGAATCTGCTATTGAAATCTGGATTTCCATGGCCAATGAAATTCACAGATTCCAACAGAATTTGCTTATTTCGTAAGACTTTTTTCTTAGTATCAAGAATCTGGACAGGTTGCTCCTCATAAGATAAGTCTTCACGAATCCGTAGTGGTTCATAATCAATTACATGAGACGAGTCGTAGACATATCTTCTCAACATCGACACATGAAAGTCATTGTGCACTCCTGCGAGGCTAGGCAGTAAAGCCACTTGATATGCCACTTTGCCAATCCTGTCTAGAATCTCAAACGATCCGATATACCGAGGACTCAAATTTTCCTTTTTTCCAAAACGAATGACTCCCTTCCAAGGTGAAACCTTCAAAAACACCATATCCCCAACTTGAAATTCTAAATCTCTCCTACGTTGATCGACATAACTTTTTTGTTGGCTCTGAGCTGCTAGAAGTCTATCCCAAATGGTTGCAACTTTTGAGTTGCATCCTCAACCAAATCAGGTCCCAAAAGTTGTCTCTCCCCAACCTCGTACCAACATAATGGGGATCTACATTTACGTCAATACAATGCTTCATATGGTGCTACCCCCAAACTCGAATGGTAACTGTTATTATATGCAAACTCCATCAGTGGCCTTTCCACTCTAAAGCACATGCTCTTTCCATATCTTCTAAAGTTTGAATGGTTCTTTCAGATTGTCCATCCGTTTGTGGGTGGTATGTCGAACTAAAGTCCAATTGAGTGCTCATAGATGATTGCAGCGCACTCCAAAACTTTGATACGAAATGAGGATCACGATCTGAGACAATTGAGACCGGTGCACCGTGAAGCCTGACAATCTCTCTTACATACAATTGTGCCAGACGATCCAAAGTATATGTCATCCTGATGGCAATAAAGTGCGCTGACTTAGTAAGTCAATCAATTACCACCTAGACTGCGTCGTGCCCACTTCGTGTACGTGGCAAGCTAGAGACAAAATCCATTGCAATACTCTCCCACTTTCACTCATGCAAAGGTAAAGGTTGTAGTTTTTCTGCTGGCCTCTGGTGTTCTATCTTAACCTGCTTACAGGTAAGATATCGTGCCACATGCTCTGCAATGTCTCGCTTCATCCCACTCCACCAGAAATGCTCTTGAAGGTCTCTGTACATCTTTGTGCTTCCCGGATGAATACTATACCCAGAACTATGAGCTTCGGTTAGAATTTCATATCTTAATTTGCCATTATCAGGTACGCAAACTCGATCTCTAAATTTAAGAGTCCCATCATCTGCCATACGAAAGTCTTCTGTTTCACCTTTCTGCATCCTTTCTATAATTCCTTTACACTGAGGATCATGTTGTTGAGCCACCCGAATCCTATCTAGTAAGGTTGGTATCACTGTTAACTGACAACACAAGACAGTATCCCCACTTTGTATCACCTGTACCTCCATCCTTCTAAGATCTTCTAACAAATAGGGTTGAACAGTTAAACATGCGAAGCTACCCCCTAACGACTTCCTGCTCAACGTGTTTGCTACTACATTTGCCTTTCCCGAATGATAGAGTATATTAACATTATAGTCCTTCAATAGCTCAAGCCACCGTCTTTGTCTCATATTAAGTTCCTTTTAGGTGAAAATATACTTTAGGCTCTTATGATCAGTATAGATTTCACATGATTCTCCATACAAATAGTGCCTCCATGTCTTTAATACAAAGATAATAGCCGCCAATTCTAAATCGTGGGTGGGATAATTCCTCTCATGTGGCTTCAACTGACGAGAAGCTAAGTTATCACCTTATTATGCTGCATAAGCACACAATCCAAACCTTGACGAGACGCGTCACTAAAAATTACAAAATTTTCACCCTATGTCGGCAATGCAAGGACTGGTGCTAAGGTTAATTTATGCTTAATCTCTTGAAAACTTCTCTCGCATTCATCAGTCCATTCATACTTTACCCATTTTCGAGTCAGACTAGTAAGTGGCAAAGCGATACGAGAAAACCCTTCCACAAACCGTCTATAATATCCTGCGAGTCCTAAGAAACTTCGTATCTCGGTCATTGATGTCGGACATGACCAATCGATAATGGCGGCCACTTTGCTACTATCTACGGACACTCCGTCCTTACTGATCATATGCCCGAGGAAAGAGACACTGTTCAGCCAGAACTCACATTTGTTGAGCTTAGCATATAATTTAATCTCCCGAAGTGTCTGCAATACTGTTCGCAAGTGATCTTCATGTTCTTCTCTACTTCGAGAATAAATCAAAATATCGTCAATGAACACCACCACGAAACGATGTAGCTGGGGTTTGAAAATCCTATTCATCAAGTCCATAAATGCTGCTGGAGCATTAGTCAGACCAAACGGCATAACTAAGAACTCATAATGGCCATAACGAGTTCTGAGTGCTTTTTTTGAAATGTCCTCCCTTTTAATCTTTAGCTGGTGATATTTAGACCCCAAATCAATTTTTGAGAAAACTTGGGCTTCTTGCAATTGGTCGAACAGATCATCTATCCGTGGCAATGGATATCTATTTTTGATCGTGACTTTGTTTAATTCTTTGTAGTCGATGCATAACCGCATAGAACCGTCTTTTTTCTTCACAAATAAGACTGGTGCACCCCATGGCGAAACACTGAGCCGAATAAAACCCTTATCCAGCAGATCTTGTAACTGAACTTGTAACTCTCTTAATTTCATGGGTGCCATCCTGTACGATGCCTTAGAGATGGGCGCGGTACCAAGCATAAGATCTATTGTGAATTCAATCTCACGATCAGGAGGAAGACCGTGTAACTCTTCCGGAAAAATATTTGGAAACTCCCTCACAACAGAAAGCTCATCCAACTTTGTTGGTTCTGTAGTCTCAGTATTTACTGCACACGCCAAATAGCCCTTACAACCCTTCCTCAACATTTTATTTGCTTGAAGAGCGAAAATAATTCCTACTGATAGCAACTTCCTATCTCCCTGAAATAAAAAGATCGGTTGGTCTGGTATAGCAAAGATTACTCTCTTGTGATGGCAATCAACCTTCGCGTGATATTTGGAGAGCCAGTTCATACCTAAGATGACATCAAAATCATGAATTGCTAGGGAAATCAAATCTACAGGCAAAATTCTACCATCTAATTCTACTGCACATGATCTGCACACATCCCTGAACAGCACTATCTCTCATACGGGGGTAGTCACAGAAAGACATGTGTCCATGGGCTCCAAAGGAATAGATAAATGATGTAAAAACTCAGGTGACGCAAAAGAATGTGTAGAACCAGAGTCTATAAGTGTACTAGCAGGAGTAGATGATATGATAACGGTACCTTGCACCACAGACGGCGAAGCCGCCGCCTCTTTGCGAGTAAGTGCATACACACGCCCATAATTCTGACCTTGTGGCTTGTTCTGAGTTGAATGCTTTTGATCTCCATGGCGTGCTTGTTGACCCTGAGCTGGCCCACGAGTCTGCGGCCTTTGATCCTGAATCGGTTGCTGCCTCTGTTGGCCTCCTGTCCCCTTATTCCTACAGTATGTAGCCAGATGCCCCGGTAGCCCACAGTTAAAACATATCTTCGATGTACCATCACAGCGATAGCCACGAAATTGAACCTTTCCACATTTGTTGCATTGACTCCAATTCTGTTGTATAGTATCCTCACTAGTCTGCGCCTGTGTGTGCGCTTTCTTAACAAAGTTACCTCCTCCACTATTGTTTCTCGTTGACTTTGACTTCCTGAACCTCTTCGATTGCTGCTCCCTACCCCTCTGTGCATCGTCCAAGCTCTTCTCTGCTAAAAGAGCTTTCGCTACTAGCTCGGATAATGTTTTAGCCTCAAATAGTGAGACTTTACTGCGAATAGTTGATCGCAGGCCTCTCTCAAACAACACCACCTTATCTTTCTCATTAGCGACATGTTGTGGCGCAAATCTGGACAACTCCACAAACTTTGCCGCATACTCTGCTACTGACATACCCTTTTGTTCTAGGGTTAGGAACTCCACTTGTTTTTTCTTTCTAACAGTTACTGGGTAGTATTTCTCATCAAATACTGCTAGAAACTCTGTCCTGCTAATCTCGTGGTCCCTTTCTTTATACTGACGCTTCACCATGCGCCACCAATGTTCAGCTTGTCCTTCAAAGACATAAGTTGCCAATGAAACCTTTTGTTCCTTGGTGCAGTCTAGGCGATCAAAGATCTTCTCCATACGCATTTTCCAGGATTCTGCCTCGTTGGGATCAACTGACCCCTTAAAAGTCGGGGGGTTTGCCTTCAAATTTTTTTCAAACATAGTGCCCTTGTCTAGATTCATGGACCTATTCTCGTCTCTTGCCCCTCCAACTCCTCGTTGGGGTTGCTGTCCAGTAATCATACCCACCAAGGTTTGAAGTGCCTGATAGGCCCCCTCAGCAACTGGGGGAACCGGGGCTGCTGGCGCAACTGGGGCCGCTGGGGTGACGGGAGTAGTTGGGTCAACCGGAGTCTGATCAGTCTTATCAGGCTCCTCACCCCCTCTAGTCACGAACCTAGATCTCACATTCCGTCTTAGTCGAGCCATCTTTGAGATGCAAAACAAGACATAAGTCCGACACGTGATTAAAATGGTTAGTATCGAATTAAAAAAAAATTTCTATTGAACTCTGGAGACCCGGGCCTCCGCTAAAACAGGCACTACTATACATACTAGAATATGCATTACTTGGCTCTGATAGTGCTCAACTAACTCTACCGCCCACTTCAAGATCTTCCCCGTGAGGTTCACCTTGAATCCGCGACAATGATGGTGTGGGCCTGGAAGTAGTGCTCCATCTTCCTTGAAGCTGCGACAAGGCCGTATGTCAACTTCTCTAGGGGTAGGTACCTTCTTTCTAACTCGATCAAAGTCTTGCCAACGTAATAAAATGGTCGCCGGAGTTTCTTCTCTTTCCGTACCAACACGGCGCTTACTGTGTGCTGAGAAACACCCAAGTAAAAGTACAACTCCTCCCTTGCGACTGAGGTGGACAAGCGTAGGGGCTTGGTCAAGTACTTCTTAGGTTATTCCAGTGTTTGGTTGCACTCCTCGGTCCACTCAAATTTAGATTCCCTTTTTTAGGATTTGGAATAATGGTCGGCATTTGTCCAGAGATTGACTAATCAAGGCATTTGTCCAGAGATTGACTAATATATAAGCACTTTTATGGTTTAGAAAATTATTCGTTCATTGTATACATGGATTACTGTTACCATTTTTATATTTTACATAGAGAAATTAAAAGAAAATTAACAGAAATAAAATTAATATTTTACTATTTTTTATTATTCAAATCAAGCCTAATAAATCGTTAACTAGCCATGGACTAACGAAATGGATATATTTGTAAGGACACTAAAATTAGGGGAGAGACTGTAATCCCTAAACAACAGAAATACTTATATATTAGTTATAAATTTCGGGATAAGTAAATATATTTTACATTTATTTTAATTTAAACGTGCCCACATCAGTAGTCTGTGCCCCTCAAGTGAGCCTTATAATGTCCATCATCTTCCAAGAGTTGGGTCATGTGTCTTATAAATATCCATCATTTTTCAAGAGCCAGGTCCTTTTGAAGGGTAGTATGTGGAATTTGGACTTTTAGGTCCTTTAAAAGTGTGTGGTTTACTTTAAATTAAAAAAAAAAGAATTGCTACATACACAGCTTTTACAGAACGGGTCAAAATCCTCTCACACAGGTGTCGACCTCACAATACTATAGGGTTAGATTTTTTCTTTTGAATGGCGTCGTTAAGTACGTGGGTATTGATATACAGATTTACCGAAAGGTCCTTTCGAAATGTTGTGTTGGTTTGGAATTTTTAAAATGGAGTGGTTAAGTGAGAATTTATATGAAAGATTTACCGAAAGGAGGACTTGACAGATGAGTCAAAACATGATGCCCAATTTAGCCACTGCAGCAAAAGCAAACAGATGAAGCCAATCAACACCAGCTCAATTCTTGGGGGCCCTGGCTGCTGCTGTAATTGTTAAAACCATGAAAAAGCCCAGCTCAAAGTGTTCAAGGGTTGGTAGCAACAGATGCTGGGTACAAAAACAAAGAGGTATTATATAATACCTCAATTTCTTTCATTTTTGTGTGGTAAAAAAGAAGGCGAATGAATACTGTATTACTTTTATTTTTTTGTAGTAAAAAAGAATACGAATATTGATTCTTACTCTCTTTCGTAATCTTTTCATTTCATTTCGAATCTAGTATCCCTGTTTCAATTTTTAACACCAGAAGGAAAGACAGATTTCTAGTTACAGTAATTCTGGATCCATAGAGATTAAACACAGATAAACTACAAAAGAATCATCTCAATCATCCGTAAGCTGATCTCCCACTATCATTCTCCTCTCTAATAAACGAACCCACTCCTTAATAGGATGGTTCGCAAGTGTTATGCGAGAACCATAACACTTGCAGGACCACATGCATATAAATGACTAAGATCATTTCTATGATTGATTCGGTGTGCCTAGACCTTTTCTTCTTGGTAAACTTAGAGTCAGCTTCTTTTTGGGTGTCTGGTACAAGTTAGCACTCCTCGAATGACAGAATTCAGAAAGGGAAGTTTCCATCTCTTCCGTTCACTGCACCTGTAAAGGCAGGCTTGCATATGGCCATGAAAGCAAATCATTTTTCCTTCATAAAAACGGACAAGCAATATTTAGCTCAATACACTACATGAAAATCCCAAAGAGAGGTATCATTATGCTTCTACTAAAAAAAATAGAAAATGAAAGGAATCCGACATTTGTTTCAAAAGAACTACTGACAAGATGAATGAACATAGACAAGGATTAGTGGTGATTCTCGAGTGAGCAACCATACATATCAATATCAAATCATCATCGGAGTGTTTCGCCTAACAAGATGCAATATTTTCATCAAAAAGAACTTGCTATACAAATTCTAATTGTACATGCCTGTACAGTTAGAAGATAGGGATAGGAAGAATCTCCCTGTTGAATTGCCTGCTCTCCCCGGTCAGTATAGGCCGCTCCACATCACAAAAGCTATTCTTGTACATTTACCAAAAAATCCCGTTTTCCTCTTATGAGGAAAAGAACATCACCACATAGCTATGACAAAGCCCAATGACACTAATAGCCAAATCAGCTGATCTTGCCAATCTTGTATGAATTCATATTTTGAGGATCACAGTTGTTGGAGAGTCAACCATGTCGGCCATCCACTCTCAATTGCAATGTGTGGAGAAAAATGAAACTCTTACTATACAGGTTGAGTAAGCATCTTCTCATGAACATCTAGCACAAGATCCCGTAGCTCAGGGAAAACTGATACGAGAATCAGTTCAAGTATTCCGTAGGCAAGTTGTTTCAAACAGACTGTAGACTGCAATTTACAGTAAACCAGCCCCTACTTTGTCACAAATCATTCAAATAATGAAAATAAATAAATAACAGCAGCATTGCACTTCATGCAGAAAGATTAGATAAGGCTTTTACCTGAAGGAAATGATATATATCTTTTGCACATCGCTGATACTGCTTTTGCCCAATCAAGCTGACTATACCAGTTGGAGCTCCATCTGATTGAAGAAAGGAGCAGGTTATGATTCTAGATATCCAATTCATTGAGGAGTCTAGAAAACATGATGACCAATAAAATGAAGCGCAAAGAGTGGCATGTGATCCTGAATATTTGCAGGAAAGCTGCTGCCAGGATCCATGCCAACATCCCCTCATAAGAGCCTGCTAGGAATGATCACATGCTAATCTCTTCCTTGCAGCTTGAGAAAGTCATGTACTTGCTTTGTATCTTCTTTATGTATTTATATTACATTCATTAATTTAATGTAAAATACACTTTGCACCCTTGCACATTACACCAAAGATCACTTTGCTCCTCCATTTTTTCAATTGGAACAGTCAACCCCTTCTTACACTTGCGGTTAAGTATCAATCTCACCCTCCGTCAGCTACATTTGTAAACTTAACAGATAAACTAATCATGTGACCATCACAAGGCTTTAAAAAGAACATATTGACCATTTTAACCTCACTATAGTGAATTAATCAATAATCAACCCGTAGCTTCTAGTGACTTATCTCAAAATTGACTTAATCATTGGGAGATTCCAATACACTTGCTGAATTTCTTGTTACACATTTTTTTAGTTACTACAAATTTTTCACCAAGTAGAAGGGTTTGCAAGATATGTGGGTGTAGGTAAAAACCCAAGGAGCTCATTTGTACAACCCCTCATCCTCTCACAAAATTCTCTCTCCATATACTTGCTACCTTACCCACCGCCATCTTTAGGCCCCTCTCTACCACCACAAACCCTCACAGCCCTTTCCCGCCGAAACCACCATACCCACTGGTGGCCTCCCTCCACCATGTTCATGACGATTAGAAGAGACCCAACTCTACTTACTCTTTCTAACCCAACTCCACTTTACCCTTTTTGGATCAACATGAGAGGGGAGAGTTTGTGCCTTTGATATTGATGAGTTGAGCTTGGGCATGGAGTTGTTTGGCTTGGGACTTCACTGTGATGGAAGAGAGCACTCTCTACCACTACCCAGGGCAACAGTTCCCATCCCTTCCCCTCCATTCACCTGCTACTAAAATTGACCTGAAAATATATGAACAGATTCATATAAACGTACATATGTTAAAATTGACATTATATACATTGCATTAATTTATTTGGAGTGAAAAGCGAAGAAGGTAGGGGTGCGGTAGAAGGAGAAGAAAAAGGAAGCAGTGTGTGGTGGTGAAGGACGTGGCGTGCGGTGGAGAATGGGGTGCGCTGGTGGAGTGAGTGGCGTGCAGTGGTGGATAAAGTGGCTTGTGGTTGATAGAATTGCTGGTGAAAGAGAAGAGGAAGGGGAAGTTTGCAACCACTTAATTTCTCACTCCATGCATTGTATAATTTGTACTTTAGGTAGACGTATTTGTACATTTTAAAGAATTGGGTTTATTAAGAATAAAAGTGTATGCATTTAAAAGTCCCAAGGAAAGAGTTGGTTGGAGAGGGGTGAAATCTCCCTCTTGCCCTCAAAATAGATCGTGTGTTCATCATGTGATTATTTTCCATTGTTCCTTTGAATGGAGATGGATGTAAGGGGGACATTAATACTTAAAAAGTGTGAAGAGTAGACCGTACCAATTAAAAGTAAAAGGTGCGGAGTGAGATTTAGTGTAAAGTATACAGATGCAAAATGTGATTACCCATTAATTTATTAAGGAAGTGTAATACTGCTGTGTCACAACCAAAGATCAAACAGAAGGAGATACTAGAAGAAGAAGAAGAAGATACTAGAACTATCAAAAAGAAGAAAGTGCAAGAAGAAGAGAAGAAGAATAAGCTAGAACTATAAAAAATAAGATAAACACATCAAATCCCATGCCAAACATATTAAATTGACTCAATTGTGTGGCACATCTGTAAAACCCAAATTGACCATCTACGTGGTGTCTAAACAGCCTAACTTTTTCTTATTCTTATACTTTTTTTCCCACTGAGAAACAACTAATTTTTTTTTATAAGAGATCTACTAGTACAACTTCTGCAACTTGCTTCTACTAACCAAAGGAAGACATTTTCTGCTCCAAACACAGATAAATTAAGCCCAAAAATCATAATAAAGTCAAAACTCAGGTTTTTAGAACATAAAGGATAGGCACCTTCTATAAAATATTATAAGCTTAAACTCAAACGTAGGTAAACATTGACCATGCGTGGTAAACATAAAAACCATCACAAAAGAAAATCATCAGATAAACTGATAACATTGATAATCACAAGCCACAAAATGTGGTGGCAAAAAATTTCATGTAACCTTAAACAAGCATAAAGGTTCTTTCAAGAGACAATCTACTAGTCAAATATGTACCAAGACCAAAAGGGAAAAAATTGAAGAAGAAAAGACGAAGAAATCTTACTGAAGATCATTTTCTTGACATCACTAGCTCTACGAGCAGCTTCAAGCTGTTGCTCAAAAGAACTCGGTTTAGAGACCTTACTGCGGTGGCTTGCGCTTTGAAAAGATCTCTCATTAGGTTGACAATCTTCCATCTCAGTTTCAGTATGTAATCTCACAAAGAATGTGCCATCAGGCCACAAAACCTGACAAAGAAATCCATTATTAGAAGGAACAGAACATTTGCTATTGATTCTTGGCACATTCTCGTATTTCTTTTTGCCAATTAACTGCAATAAATTTTCTTGCAAACACATTGCAGAAAAGTGCATGTCAAACTTGAGATTATGAACATTCTAGACAAATTTTTCAGATTTGAATGCATGATTATACGCAAACTCATACTTAAAATGTTAATAGGCTATATGCTTCGACACCATAATTTCTGTGAGAATAAGGGGATCAACGCTTTTTGTTTTCAGATATGTGACTACAAGCCAGGTCAGTTCAAAACAAAATGAAGTTGGCAATATTATAGGAGATAATGTAATAAAAGACATTGCAGTTCATACCAAAGGAATTACTCACGCTGTAAATTCAAACAAAAAACTACAACTACCATATGGCATCAACTATCAAGTGTTATATCTTCTGTTTTTGATTGGCAACAAAAGAGATATATATTGATAAACAAGATAAAATACAAAAAGGTGTGGGGACCATGAGTCTGCCAAGAAATCTAAAGAAAAAAAAATCAGAAAATGTCCTACTACAACGAAATGCACACCGCCCTCTAATCTCTAGATATCAAAAACAATGGAATGTCCTTGATTGGAGGAGAAATCGTCGAGTGTTTTATGTCCATATCCTACAAATGAAATATTATGCGTAATTTGGGACATCAGATTTGGAGCACGGATTATAGATTGAAAATATAGGGATTTGTGATCCATGGACCCATTGTTAATGGACATTCATACATTATATAACAATTCAGGTATTTAATTACACTAGATATGTATGCATCAAAGTATATGCATACATATCAAATATCATTTAACAACAAATAATGTATTTATGCACATATAAATTGCTCCTTGCAAATACCCTGCAAGTTGAACTACGCTGGACAAGGTTAACATACAAAATGCCTCGACCTCAAAACTAATGCAACCAAGGACACAATGATTATGTTGGCCTAGACCTGTACAACCTTCCTTGGCTTATCAAGCGATCCTTCGCCTAAGCACATCCCTTCTCTGCTCATGATAATGCACTCAACATCCTTCTCTAGGCTAACTCAAGTGGATCTCCATGGAAGTGCCTGTCTTACATCTTGTACCGCTTATCTCCAATGATACTCTCTCACGCTAGCCTAGATGTCACGGGTTGCTCCTTGCTAGGCCAATGCCGTGACGTCGTGTGGTGAAGGCCCATGAAGTTGCCCAAGTGAAGTGGCAACATTCGACCCAAGACGTGCCAAGAAAATGCCCCAACACGGCCTAAGGAATGGCCCCAAGTAGCCCAAACTATGCCCAAGGGAGTGGCATAGGTGCACGATGAATTTGAAGTGCAAACAAGGTGGTTGACACGCCAACAAAGCCATTTGGCATGGCAGCACGCAGCAGTGGCAGCACAGTGCACAGTGGGCAGCACATGTGCAAGCAGAGTGGGCAGCAGTCGCATGGGCGTGGCTGGGCACTGACATGGGCGTGGCTGGGCTGTGTGGGCAGCTTGTTAGGCCAACGACCAGGCTGTGTGGGCAGTGCCTTTGGAGCTGTTTTTGGGGCATCAAACGACGTCGAAACGAGCTGAAATTTTTATGCAAAATACTATAAAATAAGGGCTTGTTTGCGGCCAAAAATTGCGATTTTTAGAAATGGTGCACGATGAATTTGAAGTGCAAACAAGGTGGTTGACACACCAACAAAGCCATTTGGCATGGCAACACGCAGCAGTGGCAGCACAGTGCACAGTGGGCAGGACACGTGCAAGCAGAGTGGGCAGCAGTGCCATGGGCGTGGCTGGGCTGTGTGGGCAGCTTGTTAGGCCAACGACCAACCTGTGCGGGCAGCGCCTTTGGAGCTGTTTTTGGGGCATCAAACGACGTCGAAACGAGCTGAAATTTTTATGAAAAATACTATAAAATGAGGGCTTGTTTGCGGCCAAAAATTGCGATTTTTAGAAATTGGAATATATTTTTAAAAATTCATTATGACTCCTCAAACATCTTGATGTTTCTTCTTGTCAGAAGCAAAATGACTCAAAATGCTATTATAAGGGGGGTGGGTAGTGGTGTGCCACCTACCAACCCTCCCCCGTGTCCTGGCTAAGCACTTGTGCTATGGTTAGGCACCGAAGTAGGCATCCTCAGGAGGCTTTGCAAGGCACCTTGGGGGTAGGCTCTTGGCACCGAAGAGAGGTGTTTTAGGGTCTCCATGCGGGAGTGGGTGCCCCATGGACGGTGGTCAACCGGGAGGACCCGGGGTGGGCTTTAGACACCACACACTGACCCCGGGGCAGAGGTATAGACACGAACACGCTAGCCCCGCATGCTATCACTCTTATTTGAGCGTCTTGACCTGATTAGACTATCAAGGCCCACCAAAGGCCTCATGTGCCGACCTGCTTGCATGTGCTTGGGTTCGGCCATGCTTGTGGGGGTCTGGTGGCCAAAGCCATATGGTATGGAGGCAATGCCACTCTTGGACGCTATTAATAGACGCATGAAGCCATGAAATGAGTCGGACACGTCAGCGCTTGACAAATTGATCGGTGTAGTGCATTTGTGGCATAAGGATCATGTTGCCTTGCTTGTGTGGCACATTGGTGCAACGTTGAGGGTACGCCATGGCCCAAGACGGACTTTAGCATGCGTGTGCATATGAGGACCACACCCTGGGCACGAACGTGACCCTTGGTGTTGAGCGGGGTATGAGGCACCTCGTGGCTATTTGAGGAGCGCTGCAACGACCCGATCTATATCAGAGCTTTTCAGTTAGTCAAGCCTCAAGGCTTGATGACTAGGGAACCTCAGTTGGGCGAGTGCCTTACTCAGGATGGGCTTGGTGCAAGGAAGCTACTGTGCCGTTGGGTTTGCAACTTGGGGCGTCAAGTCGTCAGGTGGCATCCTGGTTATACGGGACTTCCATGTGGGGAGTTTGTTCCTACTTAGCACAGCACGGGCCCTAATCAGAAAAATTTGAAAGACGGGTGATCTAAACACACTCGGATGGTCGAAGAAATGGCGAATTTGGACTTAGTGGAGTTCGGATGCCTCACGGGGATCTATTCCGCTGCGCCAAAAGAGTCGCCCCGTGACACTAGGCCAGGAGAAAGCCCTACATAACTGTTCGAGGTTTGTTATATATATATATATATATATATATATATATATATTGCAAAACATAAATTGCGTACTCCATACTCCTCCATAACTGAGGAAGTTATTCTACTACATGTATACATAATCAAGTACAACAACACAAAAAGTTAATATGAACAATGGAAAGACACCATACTATTGCAGCAAAGTCTTATTTCAACTATTGTTAAAGTTCTTATAGCATTGTAAGAAGCTCACAGTCATTTACAAGCAACAACAAACACAACAAACAAAACAAACAATGAAGAAATTTCATTACGATGTGTTAATATACACTAATAAGTAATAAACCAAAACTCATGCCAAATGCAATCAATAAATAGACAGCTAAGGCCTCATGGCCAATGGCCTCCAATGTACCCAAAAAAAGGCCTCATTTGGTAACGTTTACAGTTCTTGCGGAGGTTTGGATGCCCGCAGAAAAGGGAGTTGCTGAAGATGATCATTGATGGCCAGAGGTGAAGAATGAAAACATGGTGCAAACACCACGGGCAGATTTCCAATTTTACGAGTATGTCGTCGCAAGAGGACAACCCACCCAACACCCTATGCTGGGATAAAAATTATGCATGTGGACCCAACAGATGTGTTTTATTTTATGCATTATTTCCTTTACTAGATTTATTTATCATTTATTGTTTGGATTTTGTTATGTTAAGATTTACTTTAGTAGATTTGTTTTGAGATAAAATTTGCTCAGATAGACTTAATTTAGATAGGATTGTTTAAATATAATTGATTTATCCTTCTTCCATCTTTATTCTTTTGCTATCTCAAGTGCCTATTTAAGATTTTATTGATGAATAAAGATCTAATATTTTACCTATAATTTGTGTGAATTCCATTTCATTCCTAGGCGGCATTCCTTGGGTTTCTTAGTTATGAATGCATAAAGTTTTGTTCATGATTGTAATTCATGCAAATTCCAATTCATCCGTAAGTGCATAATATTAGGGTCCGATAGGTGCATATTCCTAAAAGTTTGTACTTGATTGTCCTGCATGAACTTAGTATCAGAGCTAAACGATCTCCTTCAACTCGAAAATGGGTCCAAAATTAACAATAAAGGCAAACTGTGTTCCTTTCCCATTTTCTAATTTTTTTACTACTACCAAAGCGATGTCGTGCCACACTCCAAGCAATCAAGTTTTGGTCACCTTGAGAGAATTAGTGCAGACACAAGGGATGGGTTTCTGATTTCAAGAGTATGTCCACACTGACGGCCAACCCACATGACATCCTATGATTGGATAAAGATTATGCATGTGGATCAAGCTAATGGGAATTATTTTATTTATTATTTTCTTTGGTAGATTTATTTTTTATTTATTGTTTAGATTTATTTTTTTTATGATTTACTTTAGTAGAATTGTTTTGACATGATTTATTTAGATAAAATTAGTTCAGATAATGATTATTTAGATAAGGTTAAATTATCCTACTTTTATATTTATTTTTTTGTTTTCTAAAGGGCCTGTTTAAGTATTCTTAAACTTTTATTTCATGATTATTATTCATAAATGAAGATTTAATATTTTTCTATACTTTGTGTGGATTTCAGCTCATCCTTAGGTGGGGATTCCTACGGTTTCTCAAGTGTCAATTCCTATATTCTTCATTGTAATTGGTATCATGGTATGGATTCCAAATGGTCACTAGGTAAAGGTATATATTTCTAGGGTCAAGTGCGAATTTCTAAGAGCTTGTTCATGATTGTCCTACATCAAAATGGTAGCCGAAGGTGGCGATGATGGTGGTGGCCAGAGATGGCGGCCAACAACAGTGACTGGAGATGGCGGCCAACAACAGTGACTGGAGATGGTGGGTGGAGGATGGCTGGAAGTGTCTTTCAGATGTGTTGGTCGGTGAGTGGCCGGATGTGATGGTTGATGATGGTAACCAGAGATATTTTTTGGTGATAATATCAAAAGGTAAGGGTCGTTAGAAGGGTGTGGTTA
>JAOTRH010112260.1:0-15273 GCA_034768845.1 Heliamphora exappendiculata
GTGGTGCTTCTACCGTACTACTAGCATTTTTTCTCAGCTCTTTTAGAACAATTCTACTCTTGGGCTTGTAGTGAATTTTATAATCTTCTTTCAAGAATCGGGTAGTGGCATTAACAATGACCTTGTAATCCTTAGAATTATAAAATAAATCACCATTCGTTCTCTTGGAATATCCAATAAAGAAATAGACATTCGTTCTTAGTTCTAACTTATCCGTATTTTTTTTCAGCACGTGTGTTGGACACCCCAAAATCTGAATATGTCTTAGACTAGGCTTATACCTGATCTATAATTTTGTGAGAGTAGAATGTACTGACTTAGAAGGTACAAAGTTTAAAATATAAGCTGGTGTCTCTAATGCAAATTTTCAAAATGAATTGGGTAAGTTCAAATAACTCATCATAGACCTTACTATCTCCATAAGAGTCATATTCTTTCTTTCTGCTATACCATTCTGCTATGGAATGCTTGGTGCAATTAATTGGGATTTAATTCCCTTCTCTAACAAATAATTTTTAAACTCTCCAAAGAGATACTTACCACTACGGCCAGATCGAAGGGTCTTGATATATTTTTTCAGACGCTTCTTCGCTTCTGCCTTAAATACTTTGAATTTCTCAAAATATTCAGACTTATAGTGTATTAAATAAATGTATCCATATTTTGAGTAACCGTCAATAAAAATGACAAAATATTTAAAGTCTGCTATAACCTGGATAGTCATAGGCCCATATAAATTAGAGTGAACAAGTTCTAACGGTTCTGTAACTCTATAACCTTTAGCCGGAAACAGTTTTTTGGTCATTTTACGCTCCAAGTAGGATTTACAGACTGTAAGTGCTTCCACTTCTAATGAACCTAAAGGCTCATCTTCAACCAGTATATTTATCATTTTCAAATTAATATGACTTAGGCGTAAGTGCCAAAGATATGTTTGATTCATTAAAGAATGTTCATTTTTCTTAAATGGTGAATTAAATGTATTATTCAATTCATTTAGTTGCAGTGTAATAGAAATTTGGATAATAATATAAAGATCATCCACCAATGTACCAGAATAAATACACCGTTTATTATCCTTAATAATCACAAAATTATTAAAATAAATAAAATATCCGTCTTTAACCAATTTAAAAACAAAAATTAAATTGCTTATAATGGACGATACATAAAAACAATATTTCAATATTAAAACTCGATTTCTACTAAAACTAAGAGTGACATCTTCCACTGCGACTACTGCTATCCTTGTATTATTACCCATGTGTAGGTAAAATTTTTAATATCTAAGTTATCGAATTTTTGGGAACCCCTACAATAAATTACAGATATGATTAGTAGCTATTGTATCTACACACCAAGTACCGATAGATAACACTGCTAAATACGTTTCCACAACTAGTGAACAAAAATTACCTTTGTTGTTCTACTTGTCAAGATAAACTGGACATTGCTTTTTCCAATATCGTGTCTGGTTGTAGTAAAAATATCTGTCTTTCGGCATTTTTACACTAGTCTGTGGCCCACTAACTTCTTTGAAAACTATCACCATGTTTCTGAACTTTTTTATTCTTTTATCCTTTCGGCTTACAGAAAGAATTTTTTTAAAAAACAAACACATTTTCTAATTTTCTTAGAACATCCTCGGTAGTTAAAGTTATATCTAGATTTTTTTTTCAATCAACATAATTAGTACCTGTAAGTCTGTTTTATTTGAGTATAATCGCGAGCTGATTAAAAATTATTTTAATCCCGAGAATTATATAATTAAAAATTATTAATTGTGATAAGAAAAATTTTAAATTTTATTTTGAAATCAGTTCCCTCTACAATTTTTAAAAACAATTCGCTAGTAACCTGGTACATTGTAAATGACATGTATCTATAGAAAAGACGTTTACTACTCATTATTTGTTCAGACATGCTAATTCCTATTAATTTTACTATCTAGGTAATAGATCTTGTCAAATAAAATTAAATAGCTAACGTAATTTCGGTCCAATAAATAATAGCAGTAATTCAGATAGAGATGATACTATTATTTACAGTTAAGTATAAACCATCACTTAATTCTGAATCAATCGCTTTGTAATGAACTTTTTAGATGAAAAAATGATCCACACAAACAATTATCCAGAATTATTTCTAAAGGAGGTTCATACCGGTGATTTCATAATTAATTCTGTTCGGCAGGAGAAAGACACTGGTGCCAACATGCAAAATAATTACATCACTTACAAATTAGTGATAGAAATCACATGATTTATTTGTGATTAAATTTTCTTACCCACTTAATTTTTAAAATATTATGAGAGTTAAAAAATTTGTTTAATGAAAATAAATATATAAATTTCAAAAAATCACACGTTCCAAAAGATTTCGGTTGTTAACCATCTTTACGTGTTTTTACTTATAACAAATAAAAATTTTAAATTCTATTTATTTAAAAAATAATTTTAAATAAAAATTAAGAATTTTATTTTATTTTCCATTACACATTCTGAAAACAATAATTTATTAAAATTAAACTCATTTTAATTAATTCAAAAACATTCGAAATTATCCGTTACGTTTTTTCAAGATATTCAATTTTAAAAAAATCTTAAACGTGTTTTAATGTAAAAAAAATAAAAATTTCAATTTAATTAAAGAAGATTTAATTTTATTTTTTCGTTACAAAAAAATAATTTTGAATTAATTAGAATTAATTAAAACAAAACATAATAAATTACCTAAAATAAAAACATCTACTCATTTAAATAAGTAAATAAATGTATTAAAATTTAATTTTTATGATCTCTCTAAAATTCTTTAGTCAAAGAACTTATGTTCATCAAAAAAATCTACAATTCTGCTATAATTAAAATTTTAATATTCTAATTTTGTTATAATTTTACAGTTAATTTGAAATCTTACATAGCTCAGTTACTGCAAATCATAGTCTCTATAAAAAATTTATTGCTAACACCTAACCATGCACCACCACTGCCCCACCGTGTCGCACCGCTCCGCGCCGCCGTGCGCTAAACAGTTTGCTGCGCCGCTGCTTGTTATGCGCATGGACTTTTAATTTTCTCTAGACTGTCCGGCTACTTCTCTTGATTGCGTTCCATTATTTGCTTGTGACGTGGCAGTAAGTTTTAAATTGGAATTTCGTTTGGCTTATAGTTTATTGTCCCACCAGCGAGAAGTAGCTTGGCAGAAAGCTTCCAAAGCATTCCAATTTGATAACCACGTGAAATTTAAGGCCATGGAATCCCAATAGCTTTCCTATTGATTTGACCTTTCACCATGAATCTTGTTCCCATTTCAAATTGATAATCCCACTGAAAGGCTTAAATTGCTGATTTGGAATTCATGAATTATAACCCACGTTAGGCCTTGTTTGGAATTAATAATTCATAACATGATTCCAAAACTCCACCGAACATACCCAGGTGGACTTGAATATTGTTAAGCATCCTTTGCCTTGCTCTTCCTATCCAAACAGCCAAATATCGAAATAGATTCTAAATTTAAATTTTTATTATTGAACAATTAAAAATAAAACCCGATAATACTCTCAAAATTAATTTTATAATTATATTTTTTAAAATTTAGTTGGATAATTTTAGTTGCTGCAACAACTTTTAGTTTAAAAGATTACGCGATTGTAAACTTCAAGTTGAAATTCTAAATTCAAGTCTTCTACTGTATTTTCAAATACAAGATTGTAAGTTGCGATTCTCGTGATCTTTAAAATCCTGACTAGTCAATTGTAGAATTCTTGAAAATTTTAATTGTAGAGATAAAAAATGTGGGTTAAGGTTTGCATAACTGAATATATATAAGACAATAGTAAGTACTTGTGGAATAAATATAACTTGAGCTCTTAATGTAATTATGAAAATTCACCTAAACTTAAAAATAATTTTATAAAAATATTAATTATAATCCATTCCACAAAAAAATTAAAATTGCACTCCCAACCATATTCTCAAAATTGAATATTTAAGCTCATGTTATTAAATACTTATTTATTCTCCATACGTTAAGATTTTCAATACATGCCGATTAAATTAAATTACTGACAATTATATTTAATTGGTTTCTTAAATAGATTTTTTATGATCTTTCGCTTAACTTATTTGACTGTCGGATAATTAAATTCACCTGCAAGGTTTGATTCGGTCAAAACTTATAAACTTCCTTAAGAGGGTATCGTCAATTTTGATCATTCGAGACGTGGATTCCATCAATAATTAATATTCACCATATAATTAATATCACTATCCAACTCATCGAGAATATAGACCCGTAAATAATTGCACATTTTAATGAATCAAAATAACAAATATTAAATATACGTAAATAATTAAATATTTTGGGAATAAAAATATAAGCACTCATATAACCATAGAGTATGAATAAAAATATAAGCACTCATACATCATGTTCAATATACACAAAGTGCACTAACACAGCTAGTCGGAACAATAGACAACGCTATTATCTGTCTCCCGTAACCAAGACAAGTTTACTAAAACTCTGTACTACAGTCGTACCGATGGTTTATCTAATTACATCTAAACTATGAACTAAAAAATTTATATTTTACAAGAACTTTTAATTTGATTTTCTGTGTGCAATTCGAATTCTATACACCACATTAAATACTATGTAGAATAAAAGACAACCACGCACGACATCAAATAAATAATGAAATGTATACATTACTCATTAAGATTCTCATAAAATAGAAAAATTAATTTTATTAAAAATTAAATACTAAAATTAAAAAAATTATAATTTTTTAATATACAGCCCTAACAATAACACAATCAAGTAGTTGGCTGGTCTTGTTACAAACATCCTCTCCTAGTTCGGAATTTAGGAGTTAGATACGAGGCACGTAGCCTTTTGTTAACTGTATAATTACAAAAGAATCATAATAGTTTAGACGATACTATCTACTAATTCTTGTAAGTGAATATCACTGGTATCAAAGTTAAGGTTGACTATTGTTAAGCTTTGTAAAATTTAAGTTCGATTAATATGATTATATGCATTATAAGACTCTTTAAAACTAAGCTACTTCAACTACGCACACATCTATCTTTTTTTTAATTGAACGGCAAAACGAAGACAGATTGAATTCAAGCTCGAGAGCGAATACAAGAAAACAATCCATACAGAAGAGAGAAAGTAGAATTTTAGGAGAACTGAATCACTCAGGGACAGTTCACCCCAAATACCACCTCAAAAAGGTTTGGAGAGAGACCAAACTAGGAAAAGGAAGAAAAAAAAAAAAGCCAAAGCAAAAAACAAATTCCCCAAGCTGAATCAACCGATAGGAGATGCCATCTCAATGTGTAACCGCTAATAGGTTGAAGACCACATCTTCCACCTTGCAAAGTCTCTCACCTAGTGTATCTTTCAACCATAGCCCCGTTCGCACTTTTGCTAAATACGCAATCTCCTCCCAATCTATTCTCTCATTATCAAAAACTAACCTATTCCGAGCGAGCCAATGGACCAAATGACAGCAACGAAAGAGGTATTCCATACCCGCTTCTTCAGTAGTTTCTCCTTCCCGCTCACCCAAAAGATGAAAAGATCTCACAAAGTGCTTGAAGAAACCCACCTCTTATCCCACCAGAGTATGATTAAAGACCAAACCTTCAAAGTTATAATGCAGTTCACAAAGAGGTGATTAACAGATTATATTTCGTGATTGCAGAAAACATACCTTAGACTGGAACATGGATTCAATATTTTTCGTTGAGCTACGGTATCTTTTGTGGCAATTTTGTTCTGAATAGCCATCCAGCTTAGTAACAAGCACTTCGAAGGTGCTGTTTGTCTCCATATCGTCATTACCATTTGGTTAAAGCACCTATTGTCTTTAGCCATCAACTTGTGTAGGGCATGGACTGAGAAGGTTAGACTATTCCCATCTTGCCACACATAACAGTCTTGTTTCCTTATGTCTATTAGGTTCTGCCTCAGCTTCTCCACTAATGCACCCCAGCATGTATTCTCCTAAATGTGGATAGGCCTTCAGAAGCACCCCTCAACCTCAAGTGATAGGTGTTTTTTTATAAAACTCAGCTACTGAAATCTGGGGATCCTTTGCAATTAAGTAGAGTCTAGAGTGCGTTTCAGCTAGAGATTGTTGGCCTAACCATTCATCATGCCAGAAGTTTATCTCTTCCCCATTTCCTTGCTTCAAGCACAACACCCGCCTTAGAATGTCTCCCACTTTTGAGTTTGCTTGGCCAACCCTCAGTATATCTCTCCAAATCCTTCTTACCCTCTTCCTGTCCTTTGTCCATGGAAGCCAGTCCTTTTTACCCTGGCCATACAGCTCATGAATGATTTGTCTCCAAAGACCTTTTTTGTATATCTCTCCACCACCACTTTGCTGGTAAGGCTTAGTTTTGGGCCTTTAAGTCTTGAATGCCCAAACCACCCTTCCCTAGACTTGTTGTAGCCATCTCTCACGAGAGTAAATGAAGTTTACGTCTCTCTTCCTCCTCACCCCATAAGAATTTTCTTTGCAATTGGTTCAAACTTTCCTTTACCTGAGCAGGCATTCTGCATAAGGATAAAAAGTATGATGGAATGTTGGTTAGAGAAGTTTTGATTAGAACAATTCTCCCGGCCATAGAAAAATATTTTTTGTTCCAACCATCCAGTCTGCACTTAACCTTATTGACAATAGGTTTCCAAGATTTGTATCTTGTCATCCTAGAACCTAAAGGCAAGCCCAAATATTGCATGGGCAGATAGTTCAACACCTCAGCCATGGCTTTGACTTCATCCTCTAAGGTTCCTACCCCGCATAGGACACTCTTTTGATAATTCACTTTAAGATAATAGATTAGTTCAAACACCCTCAAGACCCTCTTAATATTTTCTTTATCTCCTCGACATTATTGTTACAAAAAAATATTGTGCCATCTGCAAATTGCAAATGACTGATAAGAAAACTCTTAGAACCTACCTCAGCTCCTTGATCAATTTACACTCAATTGCTCTAGATACCAAGATATTAAACCCCTCAACTGCCAAATTGAAGAGGAAGGGGGACAATGGGTCCCCTTGCCGAATGCCTCTCTTCATTCCAAAGCAATCCGTTACGGCCCCGTTCACAAGCACAGACAGAAAAGGTGTGCAGATGTATTCCTTCAACCAGCTTACCCATTTATTTCCAAAGCCGAAACTGGACATCATTGACAAAATGTATTCCCAAATCACCGAGTCATAGGCCTTTTGGAAATCAAGTTTCAGGATAAGACCCTTCTGTTTCTTCCTCTACCACATATCAATAATTTCATTGGCAATCAATGCCCCATCCAAGATTTGGCGACCTTTGATAAAGGTTGTTTGCACCTCACCCACCACCACCTGGATGACTTGTTTCACTCTGTTAGCTAACTCTTTTGCTAGTATTTTTTAAACAGAACCTATCAGGCTTATAGGTCTAAAGTCATTGAGGCTCTGAGAACAAGAAATCTTAGGAATCAAGGCTATGAATAACTCATTGAGCCCCTTCACCAACTTCCCATTTGCACGAAAATCAATTATAAACCTCATAACCAGAGGTTCCAGCATAGCCCAGAACTGTTGAAAGAAGGTGAGGTTAAAGCCATCTGGCCCAGGTGCCTTGTTCCCATTGCATGCTGCAATTGCTGCATTAGCTTCATCTTTGGAGAACATCCGAGATAGGTTATCTCTTGAGCACTAAGATAGCTTTCTCGAAAAATCTCCACTGATGTTTGGCCTTACCCTACAAGTTTTTTTGTATACTTCTTGAAAATACTTAGTCACTGCAGCTTTCTCCTCTTGGGGTTGCACAAGAATTCTCCCATTCCACTTAAGCTGACCCAGATAGTTTCTTCTCTCTCTTCCTTTAGCCACTGCATGAAAGTATGCAGTATTGAGATCACCCAGTTTGGCCTAATTAGCCCTTGATTTTTGCTGCCATTCATTTTTCTCCCACAGGTGCTCCTCCCAAAGCTTCCTTCTCATGGCACTCAATTTAAGCATCTCTTCTTCCATAAGATCCATAGTTTCGACCTCCTTCTCCAACCCATCTATTTCAGAGGAGATGTTGAAAATTTTCTTTAAGGTATCACCCAGTTTTGTTAGTCTGCACACCTTAAGCCCCCTTTTAACTTGCTGTAGTTTTTTTAGGAGTACAAAACCTCTCTACCCTTGCCATTCCTTCTCTGCCCATAACTCCCTTATAGTGCATTTAAATGTTGGGTGAGTCAGCCAAGCATTGTAAAACTTGAAAGGCTTGGGACCTCAATCCTTTACACCTGATACTAGGGTCACAGGATTATGATCAGATAGTGCACTGGAGAGTGCTGAGTGTTGCCAGCCTTGGCTATTTGCCCATTCATCTAAGACAACAAACCTATCCAACCTACTTAGCTTTGGTATCCTTTGTAGGTTTGATCAGGTGAACCTCCTGCCCTGCATAAGAAAGTCAACAAGGTCCATTTCAACAATAAAATTCCTGAAATCCTCCATCCCTCTATGATTTCTTGCACACTCTTTCCTCTCTTCTCCACTTAGAACCTCATTAAAATCCCCCTACGCACTAAGGCCTTGGAAATTGCAGCTTTAGCTCTAATAGTTCTTTCTAGAGGGACTGCCTTTGGCTTTCACTATTTGGGGCATGGATGTTTCTCAATGCACATTAGGAATCCTCCCCCCACACCCCAATCAAGATGATATAGTGCCTCCCAACTATTGTTTGTTGGACGTTGAAGTGGTCTTCCTCCCAAACACATTACAGCCCACCTGAGGCTCCCTCAGCATCAGAAGCCACTCACTTAACTTTGTCCCCACCACCCCAGATGCTTCTGACCTCTCTAGAAGATATGTTCTTCAGCTTAGTTTCTTGTAGGAACAATAGCTGAGTTGATTGAGACCTGACTACCTGTCGAACCATCCTCTTTTTAACACTTGATCCCAACCCCCTAGTATTCCATGTTAAGAATTTGCAATCCATAAAACTTATTAGATCTCCTGTGTTAGGTACCCTACAGCATTATGCTGCTGGTAGCTTCTTCCCTCCTGTAACCCCATGTTTTTGACCCCTTCGTTCAGCCTCTTCCGCATTAACCAGCCAGTTTTTAATGGCATTTTTCCTCCTTTAAAGTCTACCCCCAAGAGGTTTCCAACTTCCACCGTAAGTTCAGCCTCCTCTAGAATCAATTTGCTCCTATTCCTGATACAAGAAGAAGAGATGGAAGCCTGTGTTCCTTTTGGGATTGACATATCCGGCTCTATAGATTTCTGAGAGACTATTGGTCTCATTCTGCCTCTCTTTGTTGACCCAGTCCTTGTCAGAAACTTGTGTTTACCTATGCTTGTTAATTTAGGCTTCCTTCCCCTCTTCTTGTAGCTCAGGATTGTCTTTATTAATATCTGATAGAGTGTTTCTTCATCTGTATCTTCTTCGCGATCCACATGCTGGCTCTATCTCCTGTAACCACCTGTGCGTACTGCATGACAGGTGGAGGGGCCTTGGGCAAATTTTCCTCTCTAACCTTGTCCCATTTGTTGGCCACAAAGGTGATTGACCTTGCGCTGGACACTTGTTGACATTCCTGCAACTTGTCTATATGTGCCTTACTTGATGTGCCTACACCCATACAATAATGTATACCTTTTTTCCTACTCCCTAAGCTTTCCTTAGCTCTGCTATAGCTTCCAGCTGGAGCACTATACTCCTTGCGCTTTTGACCTGTCTTCCTCTCTGTCTGCTCAGTCTCTGCCACATAGGAAAGTAAGTCACAATCACCGGCATCTATCTCCGGCCAACTTTTTGTCAGCTCCTCCTCGCTGCCGATCAAAGATGGGTGAACAGACCTCTCCTAAGATTGGGTGTGACTAACCTCCTTCCCTTCCTTTGATATAGCAGACGGAGTTTTAACACTTACCATCCTCCCCGCATGGATTTTTCCCATAACTACCCCTTGTCCAAACATCTCAGTAATCCTGATTCTATAGGTGAATCTTCCTACCATAATACTATTGACCTGGTTGATAGGCTCCAGTCTTTCAGTTGCAATAAACACCCTTCCTTGTGTGAGGTCCTATTTGGATATTATATTTGGGTCTACTGCAAACACTATGCCAAAACTTTTCCCTACCTTTGCAAATGTTGTTGAGTTCCAGACATTAAGAGGGACCCTCTCTATGGCTAACCACACATTTCTCCAGCTGCTAAACTCCCTATAACTCCATTCATATGTGACTTCGAACCAGGTTTCCAGGCATGTTTTAGCTTCTTTGCGATAGTATGCTTTATCCTCAACTGAAAGGAATTGGACAAGTACCTTTGAACCACCTAGAGGTTTGATTGTTATGTCCAAAACCCCCTCCATCCTCATTGCGTCTTCAATCTCATGAACCAGACGCCAGTCTTTGGCAATACCCACCACACATCTTTTTAGCCACTCTCCTTCAAACTCTTCAGCACTGAACTTGGCTATGATGGCAGGGCCTTGTGCCACATCTCCTTAGGCACTTCCTTGGACTACCTGCGCATATGACCTCCCATCATGAACTACTCTCCTCAAAATGGCTGGCTGGACATTTCTCTCTTTGAGGAAGGCAGTGGGCTGATCTCTCCTATCCCTAAGTAGCTTCCTCTTAGGGCCATATTTGGTTATTTGAACCACCAGACGGTGCTCCCTTAACCTCATCCCATTGTATCTACTAATGGTCTCTAGAGCTTTCTTCTTCTCGAAGAATATGACAAAATTGAGCCTAGTACGTGTACTCTATCTCCTTTTTGCTGGAGTAAAAGCATCCACAACTTTCTCACACCTAACAAAGATATCTCTCAGCCACCCACTATTCATCTCACTAGGTAAATTATCCACGAATACCGTATGCGTTCGATTTCCATCCCTTTCCTCTCAATTTCCATCCCTTTTCTCATGCTCTCCCAATATCGGAACCTAATTATAGCAATCAGACGAAAGAGGACGGAGAAAGGTACTTGTCGATCGGCTTAGCAGATCTCAGATCTGGCCTCTAGGCAGTGGCAGTGGGAAGTGAACTGAAGATTGAAGGCTGAAGCGGGAACCGGGAAGAGACTCGCAAGTTCGCGCCGCCACTGGGTGTCGTGTGGGTTTTGAATCTGATTGACGGACGAAAACCAGCAACTGGCACTCTGGCAGCATTATCGTCGCCTTTCGCAAGTTCACAACTCTCTATCTCTCTCTCAGATCTTGCCTCGTCGTCGGCTCGTCGCCGTCAACGTCTCGTTGTCGTCGCTTTCTCGATTTCACCAGAAGGGAGAAGTGAGAGCGGGGCTTGTGGGAAAGTGAGAGAGCTCCAATCCAATGCTCTGGAAGAGCAACCCTGTCAGACTATTTTCGTTATTCGCCGGAATGCTTGACGGTGCTAGCCACCTGATCAGCCCAAATCCGATCACATTCAGGTCTGTCCTCAGCCAATTTCTCTCAAAAGACGTGAACCTCCCTTGAGAAGCTTGAAATTTCATCAAAAATCCCAAAATTCGAAAACCCTAATTTTTGGCCATTTTGGATTCCGACTTGGTAATGCTTCAGATGTGGTGCTCTGGTTGTGTAGATCTTGATTCTTTTTTAGTAGCTTCCAATTCAACACTTAAACTCATAAATTTCAGAAAATACGTTTGCTTCAAAGCTTGGGAACCGCCATTAATGGCGGACGGAACAAAAACCAAAGAAAAAAAATGAGGAAAGTAGAGGCGCGGTTGGGGGGGTGGCTTGGGGTGTGGTTGCCAGGGGGGGTGGCTTGGGGTGTGGTTGCCAGTGGGGATGGACTGTTCAGCGTTGCGTGCCTAGCTTCGTCTCTCTATTCTCTGGGGCTTGTGTATGTTATGGGAGGAGATCTTGTAGATAGTTTCATGAGATGAAAAAATTAACTTACAATACTGATAGGAGCTCGATGACGGAGTCCGGTAGTAGCCGCAGAAGCGATTTGAGCCATGAAAATGGTTTCTTCTCCACAAACAAGGGATTCAATTATTGTCCTATTACAAGATGAATATGTTGCTCTCATGACGATGAATGGAAAGAGTTAACATTGTCTTCTGGCAACAAGACATCAATTATGCACACATCTATCTCAATTATGCACCAACACCTATTTTTAGTTTTGAACCAATATATACCCATTTGGGAGGAATTAATGAGAATATAGTTGCTCATTGTTTTGCTAAATTAGCAATGGATTATAGTTCGAAATCCTTTTAGGTTGACGAGGTTTCGGCCTTGATGTGGGCATTAATTAGTTGCTTTGGAAGGTAGATTCTGAATTCTTTTTTTTCTTATAAAAAAAAGACTTATTTAAGATTAGCTCAAAAAAAAGAGTAGTCAACGCACGCATTTAGAACCACATTAAATTAAACTTAAAAAATTTGATACTTTTTTTTTTTTGATTGACAAGAAAGACAAAGTTAATAACAGGTTACTCAATAGGGACCTTCCCAGCAACTAATCCTACAACCTAGTGAGAGACATTTCCTACCCAACTGCGTTTTCCTAGATCTGCGAGTATGCAAGCAACGAAAATGAACCAGCCTTAGATGTGTTCTTTAATTTTATTGATCATCCCGCTAATGTTTTTTTGGGTCCAAAAATTAAGATATTTAAATGATGTATATGAATTAATCCAAAAAAAAAATTCGGATAGACAAGTGCCAAAATAAGCTCTAAATTAAAAAAATTTGATATCGAACAATTAAAAATATAAATTTGATATGACTCCTAAATTTAGAACAGAATCATAACTGCGAGATCTGCTTGATTTTATTTTATTTTCTGCAACAAGCATTAGTTTATAAACCGTTGCAATTTTTGATTGGCAGTATATTTTCCAATTAAGTCTTTTGCTATATTTCCGAATGCCAATGACACGATTATAGTGTGCCTTTTGTTATTCGTGTTCTTCACGTTCTGATTGACTAGATTTAGGTTTTCAAAATGTAGGAACCTTAATCTTGAAAACAGATTGACTGAATGTGGTGGCCAGGGTTTATAATTGCATTTTTATAGACTACATCAAGAACCTGTAGAATAAATAGGACATAAGTTCCTAATGTAATTATGAAATCCTTCTTCAATTTAGAAGTAATTTTATCAAAAATATAAATTATAATACATTCTACTAAAAATTTATAATTACACTCTTAGTCTTATTCTCAAAATTGAATTATTCGAGCTCCTATTATTAAACGCTTATTTATTCTCTTCCACGTTAAGATTACAAATACCATCGATTAAATTAAAATACTAACATTTTTATTTAATCAGCTTCTTCAAAAAAATTTAATGACCTTCTGCTTAACTTATTTGACATGCCGAATTATAAACCCACAGGTAAGATTTGATACGGTCAAAACTTATAAATTTTTGCAATGAGATATAATCAATTCCGATCACGGGACGTGAATTCTATCAATAATAATATCTATCATATAATTATGATTGTTATCTAACTCATTGGGATTGTTGCCTCGTAAAAGATCACACCATTTAATGAATCAAACTAACAAACATTAAATATACGTGTATAATAATTATTTCGAGATTAAAAGTATAAGAACTCATAATAAGCATGTGATGCGAATTAATTTATATAGTCAGTACAAGATTAATTACTCCAACGCTGCCATGTCTAGCACACACAAAGCGTACTAGCATAATGAGTCAGAACAATTGTTGAAATAATTATCGTTCCTCGTAATCAAGACAGATCTACTAAAATATTGCGCTACAGTCGTACGAATGGTGTATCCAATTCCATCTGAAGACTGTGAATCAAAAACATATATTCCATAAAAATCAATAATCTAATTTTCTGTATGTAAGTCAAATTCTACACGCCAGATTAAATGTTATGTAAAATAAAAGACACTCATACATAATATTAAATAAATAATAAAATGCATGTATTTGCTCATTAAAATTCTCATAAAATAAAAAATTAATTTTATTAATAAATAAAATTAAAAATACCAAAATTCAAAATATAATTTTTAGTATACAACATTGACATGTTTAATAGATCTTCCTTGTTTATGTTTATTATCTTGACCACTGCGAGCGAATTGCCTTATAACAAAATGGAGTTAAAAGCCATATTCTTTGCAAAAACTACTACTCTTGCTATTGCATATGCTTCGGCATGATCACTATCCCTTGTTTGAGCTATCTGTTCTGTATATAACGCCATAGCCTCTCCTTCACCATTACGAATCATAACCCCAACACCCGTTCTACCATTTCTACATCTAGCTCTATCAAAGTCCACCTTGTACCACCTTGTTGGGGGGTTTTCCATTCTAGTGGGCCAATTGCGTGTTTGTTCTTTGCCTCCATAGTCTCGATATATTTAGACATTAACCTGTTTGTTGTTTATGCTACTCCCTCCAAGTTTTTCATTTCTTCCCCATGTATAGGAATTTCTATTTTGCCATAAACTCCAATTCACCACACAAAATAATTCGAAAGCATTTGTGGCTATGTAGTTGAACACCTAAATAACCCAACTTAAAAAATCCACGATCCCTGTGTAGTTTCTCCATACTTCATTTGAAAATTCACAATCTTAGAATTCATGAATGTCATCTTCCTTATCTACCTCACAAAAAATGCACATTGGATCTATCCCAAGGCTCTTCTTCCTTAGATTTTCCTCAATTTTTTGGCAAGATATCAAACATGCTCTCCACATCAACATTTTTACTTTGTTGGGTATTTTACAATGTCTACGACCCCTCAGATGATATGATAATGTGCTTTGATATAATAATAAAGGTGTGATTCCAATGTCTTAGTTTAGAGATCTTTGCAATGCAGATTAAAACAGTAAAGACACTAAGATTTTGAACAAACAATAAAAGAAACAATTAAAGGGTTTGAAAAAAAATATTTATTTTACTTTTAGAAAAAACATAAAACTAAGGGATTGATTTTTTTTTTGTGTTAAAAAATTTTTCAAAGATTTTAGAAAAATCAAATGAATCATTCAAAAAAAATTTACAAATTGGGGGAGATTTTCATAAAACTGATGAAAATTTTTAGCTTTCTTTTTTTTTTTTCTATGAAAATACTAGAAAATTTTGAAAAATCTTTTTTTAAAAAATCTTAGAAAAATTTTTAGAAACAAATTGAAATTTTTTTTAAAAATTTTACAAAATTTTTAAGAAGTTTTAAAAAAATTTTAGAAAACTCTTTTTTTTAAGAAAAATTCTAAAAAACTTTTGAAAAAAAATTT
>JAOTRH010112271.1:0-15271 GCA_034768845.1 Heliamphora exappendiculata
TATATATATTCTGGTCTTATGGTTTATCTAAAACTCTTTTTGATAAAAAGAATAAAAAAGAGTCCTTATTCATATGAAAGCTTGCAATTCTATCAGAAACTGAATTTTAATATTTTGTTGTAGGTTCAACTCTAAAGTCTAATCTGACTAAAACACTACAAGTTACTGTCCTGCACAAATTGAACCACCGCCGACAAGCCTGCACTGTCGCTGTTTGGCCACTACCACCGTGCCACGTGCGCCCCTGTGTATAGCGCTTCATGCCTTTTGTTAGCTCAAAGATTTTTTAATTAGATTTTGATAATTTTAATAAGTCATTTTCTTAATTAAATTGATTTAAAATGATTATATTTATTTATTTCTAAAAAGGTAAATGCTGACACTATACGACTAATGAGTCGACACCTTAAGCTATTTGTGCTGACTCTTTGCATCAAATGGATTGACATTCTGTGTTCTATCAAAAGAATAATTTGAGTCGACACCTAAAAGCAAAGTACACTTGAAACTCTCAAGTGTGTGAACACCATTGAGAAATTGAGTCGACGCCTTAACATGTTTGTCTAAAATGTTTTTAGGAGCTCATTTGAGTTGACACCAAACTAGTTTGGGTCGACACATTTCGTATTGGACCGAAATCCAGGAAGTTGAGCAAAATTGTGTCGACACAAAACGAATTTGAGTCAACACCTACACAAGCCTTGCGGGATTCACTTTGGGTCTACACCAACGCAATTTGAGTCGACACCAAGTAATCCATCGATTTTTCGAATTTGGGAAAAATGAGTCAACACCAAAGTAAAATGTGTCGAGACTAGAGGTTCATGACAATTCCCGACTCCATCTCAAACGGGTCGACACCAAAGCTTTATGAGTCGACACAAATGTTCCTTGCGGGAACAAGCTTTTTGGGTTGACACCAAATGACTTCGCGTCAACCACAAAACAACTGAGACCATCTGCAATTTTCTTAGTCGACACCAGATCAAAATGAGTCAGCTCTAAAACTACCGAGGCTGACTGCAATTTCATGAGTCGACACCAAAAACAACGATGAGTTGCCAAACAAAAAAGGTCGACATCTAAGACGATATGAGTCGACACCAAAGGTCTCTCATGAAAAACTAAAGTAATGATTGACTCGACACCAAAAGCTCCATGAGTTGACACCACCGTGAGAGTAAGAAAGATACAGAATTTGTGTCGACACCATTGAAGAAATGAGTCAACACAATTACTTGAAAAACTAAGCCCTAGACATTTTGAGTCGACCCAAAATGGTTTGAGTTGACCCTTGCGACAGATTTCAAATCTCGCACAAGCTCCAATGGTTGGATTTCAAAGCATTAATTATCTCCACCAACCCACCAACGGTCATTTACTTCATATGGCTATATAAGGAGTTAATATTTGAAACATAGAGGATCTGGACACTATTCTATTACTTGAATCAAAAGCTCAAATCTTCAAAATAACATTTATTACTCATTAACTCCTCCAGCTGAATCTTACCTCTTTGTATTCATTTATTTTCAATCATTTGTAAAAAGAGTGAGTGAGTATCTTATTGAATATTACATTTATTGTACTTAAGGGTGAGTCACCATTGATCCTTTGAGTGAGTGAGTGATACTTTTCAAACAAGAGCTCAAGAATGATTAGAAAAAAAATATTAGTTATTTTCGTAGGATCATCTAAAGGCTATAAAAGGGTTTAATTGTGCCCGTGAAATATTTTATCTTAGTGAAAATTCTCAAGAAGAGTATTGAAAGGTGGACGTAGGCTTTGAAGAAACCGAACTACTATAAATCTTGGTGTTCGGTTCATTTTCTCTTTTTCTTACCTCTTTAATTTTCTTATTACTATAATTCTTAATATACTTGCTATATTTACTTGTGAAATTAAAAAGTTTTAAAATTTTTTTAAAATTTTTATTATTATTTTTTAAACTCAATTCACCTATTCTTAAATTGTTTAGGACTCACACTTTTTATGATGCGGCTCCTTGTGTTGCACTGATTATTTTCCAAGTGCATTATTAATTCATGATTCATGATGAATCATTCACGTGCATCCATGATCCAAGAAGGTGATGATGCGTTGTTCATGGATGGAAGGACCACTGTTTGGGATTAGTGATATTGCTTTCACTTGGAATAATCACAAAGAACCTAGAATGATGGGGACACACGTGGATCATTGATTATCAACATCTACGATTCTTGGGGTGCACTTGGATTCCTCTGGACTGTTTGAGATTATTATCAACATCCATGATTATAGATCCAAAACAAAACCTTGAATCAATCAACCATCGCGCCTGTGCAAAGCATATGCCGCCGTCTCTTGTGATTTTCAATTTTTTTTCCTCGATATCTAGGAAAAAGAAACTTAGAATAAAAAAACAATAAGAAATTACATTAATCTTATACTTTTGAGGAGTTCACAATCAATCTATCACGATCAACTCTTGTGGTTAAAAAAAATTAATAATCATAATTCATTTATTCAATCAAACATAAAAAATAAATAACAATCATAAAATCGGGATTAGATTGCCAGCAAAACTAAGTTAGCACAGATCTAAAGCTACCCGAGCCCATCAATTAAATCATATTCATATTCAAAGTTTTCTCTGATACCAATTGTTAGAGACGAAACGACCAAGATCCATTGATTAGAACATAATTTTAAAAAAAAACCTGAATAGGCAAACGTCAAAATCGACTCTAGATTAAGTTTTTTTGATATCAAACGATCAAAATTAAACCCGGTATATACTCCCAAAGTTATATTAGAGTTATATCTTACGAAATCTAGTATGATTGATTTCGGTTGCTGCATCAACTTTTAGTCTAGAAGCTTTCACAATTGTAGACTTTAAATTGAAGCTCCAAATTCAAGTCTTTTACTTTATTCCCGAATGCAAGAGACACAACATAGTGCGGGCTGCGATCCTCGTGTTCTTTAAAACCCTAACTGGCCATCTGCAGAATTTGTGAAAACCCTAACTGTAGAGATTAATTTTGTGGGCTAAGGTTTACATAACTACATATATATAGGGTTATAGTAGGGACATATTGAGTAAATATGGCTTGGGCTCCTAATGTAATTATGAAAACCTACCTCAACCCAGAAATAATTTCATAAAAATATTAATTATAATTCATTCCACAAAAAAATTATAATTGCACTCGCATGCATATTCTCAAAATCCAATATTCGAGCACCTGTTATTAAATGCTTATTTATTCTCCCAACGTTAAGATTTTTGATACATGCCGATTAAATTAAATTATTGACAATTATATTTAATCGCTTTCTTAAATAAAATTTCGTAAGAGCTTCTGCTTAACTTATTTGATTGCTGAATAATTAAATCCACCTGTAGGGTTTAATTCGGTCAAAACTTATACGTTTTCTTAAGGAGGTATCGTTAATTCCGATCTTTCGCAACGTGAATTTCGTCAATAATTAATATTCATCATATAATTAATATCGTCATTCAACTCACCGGGATTATAGACTCGTACAAAATCGCACCATTTAATGAACCAAAATAATGAATATTAAATATACATAAATAATTAATTATTTTGGAATTAAAAGTATAACCACTGATAATAATCATGGGTGTGAATTAATTTATATAGTCAGTATAAAATTAATTACTCCAACGTGGTCCTATTCAATGCACATGAAGTATATTAGCACAGCGAGTCGGAACAATAGACAACGCTATTATCTGTTCCTCATAACCAAGACATGCCTACTAAAACTCTACGCTACAGCCATACCGATGGTGTGTCTAATTCCATTTAAGCCATGAATCAAAAACTTATATTCTGCAAGAACCGATCATCTGGTTTTTCGTGTGTACACCAAACTCTATACACCAAATTAAATACTGTGTAGAATAAAAGGCATTCATGCATTAACATTAAATAAATAATAAAACTGCATACATTACTTATTAAGATTCTCATAAAATAAAAAAATAATTTTATTAACGAATAAAATTAAATACTAAAATTATTAAAATACATAATTTTTAGTATACGACTCTAACTAAAACCATTAGCCTTCCCACTAGATGACCTCACTCCACATTTGCTATATCAGTTTAATTAAACTTCACACCACTTTTTTCTCCCTTCTTTCTGGCATTCTAACAATCTGGTAGAACAATGTTAGAAGTTAACTAAACCCTCCTCCCCTACCTCCATACTCATTAACCTCAAAATGGTATTTTCTTTCTCATCTCCAAAATTTAACCTCATCAGTTTCCCTTTTCCTAATTTCTATAACCATCTCAACCTCTTTCATTATAATGTCGTTTCTGTTTAAGTAATCTTGGGTGGATATGGAGGATTAAGATAAAAAGGGGTTGGCCTGCTGGCTCTTCGATTTTCCCAGTTACTTTGCCTTCCTACCCCTCTTTTATTTAAAACTTTGGATGCCCAATTCAAGAAGCATTTTCTTTTTCCTCTGCCTCCCACGTAATTTTATTGTCTATTCCATGTCATTCTTAAGCCCCTCTCTCTATGTTTGATTGAGTTTTTGCTGATCTAACCTTGCATGGGTTGCTGGGACATCAAAGCCTCCTACTTCACCTCGTATAGGTTGCTCCCCAGGTTCCCCATTGGCTACCTGCTGGTCTGTAGGAGCCTCATGATGGCTTTCCTCATTTGCACTAAGGCTGCCTGAAGATGTTACTCCTAGTTAAATTTTTTCCCCTTTTCTTTCTCTTCTCCCAATGTATTCCAGGCTCCCTCCCTCTATTTTGATTCACCAATTAGCTCAATAGTTGTTATGTCACTTAGTAATTCGTCCACCTAACTGAGTAGTGCCATGTGCTCCATCTTCAACCTCCTCTGGTCTCCATTGTTGAACTCTTAAATTTGGTCATATGCTCTATGAAGGCCGTCTCTATTTTAGCTTTAACTTCTCATATTCAGAGGATATAGAATCCATTGTTAAGTTTTGGTTAATCTTGAGCCCTATCTCCCTTGGGTTAGGATTCTCACCCCATGGAACAATTGTTAAAAGCTGCCTTCACATAATCTAATGAGGTATATGAAATATCCAACTTTCAATTGGCATTGCTAGTTGAAAGGATTCGCGGTAATTATGGTTATTAGGATGCAACCCATTTCAAGATTGGTACTTCGATTAGTCTACTCATGTACACCAAGTACATCAACCCACTTTTCTCCATTCTTTTGGAATGTACTTGTGTTCCAAGCGTGCAATGGAACCCCTTCGATGTTGACCCAAACTGTTCTGGTTATGTTTGCCTCCTTATAGCTCCATTCATACACGGCCTCAAACCAATTTCCTATCCAGTCCTCTGCATTTGACAGGAAAGTACTTCTTTTCTCGGCATTCGGGAATTAAAGTAGAACCTTTAAGCTACCCAACGGTTTGACAGTGATGTAGAAAACTCCTTCTGATCTCATAGCTTCTTGTATCCTAGCTATAAATGAGTGTTCCTTTGCTATACCAATCGTACAACATTTAACCCAACTGTTAGTGGCCTCGATGATATCCTCGTTATATTCCTGTATTGTATTATATTGGTAAGACCTCGTGCTTGCTATTTTAGCGAATGTGGGGAAGATGTTTGCTGATTTCTTTCTTCTATCATCATCAAAGTGAGCTTTCATTATACTTAGTCTTTTGTCCAAACACCATGCCTCATTATACCTTTCAACAACCCCGTTTGTCTCTGCACTGTTCTCAAATTTGACAAAGCCGAACCTTGAATTCAAATTGGTTCTTCTTTTTCTTGGAATAAAAGCATCAACCACATGTCCATGTTTACTGAAGATGTTTCTAAGCCATACCTGATACACTTGGTTTGATATGTTGTTTATGAAAACGAATGAGTTATTTTTAGAGGTACTCTCGACCTATCGAATTTCTAAAAGGCATCGCACAAAAACCACATCATTTGGTTTAGTGTATGGACATGCTACTATTTTATCTATGATAAGTTACTATTAAATCACATAGATTGATCCAGCATAGTCATATGCCTGTCGATCAGTATAATGAGGCAGTTGCTATTAGAGTTGTTCAAAAGTCCACACAACCCTTCTAACCACCTCTCACCCACCCACCCCGCATTAACCCTTTCGAATTAATAACAAAGGGCAAGGAAAATTGGGCAGATGATGGGAAGATCACAAGAGTCGATTGATGGTGTCGATTTTAAGCAACTCTACTTGTAAGCAACTGACCTGCCCGCATATACAACTTAATTATTTTTTAGTTTTATTCGTAACTTGTAACCTAATCTAACCAGTAAACCCTAGCTCTGTAACTCATACGAGACCAAACTAGTAATGGCACCTTTAGTGCTACACCTCTAAACCCTCCAGCCTGAGCAACGCATACAACTAGTAAGCCACCCTCACTCGACTTAGCCATAAAGTAAGACACCTCGAGTTCTCGACCTCTGTCGCCTCATCGACATCTTCGCTTCGTCGATCGTCAACGGCTCATCAAATCCCCTAGCCAAGTTCTCTCTCTCTCTCTCTCTCTCTCTCTCTCTCTCTCTCTCCATCTGTTTCTAACTTTCTATAACCCAAAAAATATTTACCAATCTCTAAATTTCTAGATTTAACTAAACTTAAAATAAAAAATAAACAATATCTTGGTGTTTTGAAGCTTCCGATAGCGAAGTAAATCTGGGCTTATATGTGGAATGTTACTGCACTTTTTGATTTAGTAGTAAAGCATTGGTTTAATCTATTCAATGTGTTACATGATTTGGTATTTTTCTTGTTTGGAGATAAAAGTAGGTGACAAACATAACCTTGATTTGGTGTATATTTTTTAATTCTCTATTCTCTATGGACTTTTCTATGTTTATAGGCATTAGGGAAAAATATGGTAGGCAAGAAACTCACAAGTTGTGATTGATTTTGGAGAAGTCAAGGAAGTGAGTGTAAATCCTTCAACTCAAATAATCACTAAAGCTAAAAATCTAAAAAAGAACAACAATGTCTGAGATCACTACACTTTGGTTGATGGCAATGATCCTAATTACCCAAGCATCTTGTAATTATTGTGGTACAACTTATGGGGCTCGTGGAAAACAAGATAGCACTAGTAACTTGTGGATAGGCTGGGGAAAGAAAAGAGGAATATGATCCTAACTACCCTATGTTTTATTAAACGATAGGCCAAGGGAAGAAAAGAGAAATATGATTTTACTTTAAAAGTAGTGGGATATACTGAGAAACTATGTAGAGATTATTAGTGAAGATGATTATTGTTGGTGAATTTCCTTTTAAACATGTGGAGAAAGAAGGGTTTAAGAATTTATAAAACCTAGGTTCACTATCTTCTCACCCACAACTATTTCTTGTGATTGCATAAGAATAGTTAATAAAGAAAATGTGAAATAAAAGAAGGCCGCTGGGAAGCAAAGAATTTGTCTAACAACTAATATTTGGACATTAATTTAAAACATTAACTGTATGTGTCTTATTGTCCATTAGATTGATGATGATTAGAACTTGCACAAAAAAATTCTCCACTTTTTACAAGTTCTTAATCAAAAGGGTGAGACCATTAGAAAACACAATAAGAAATGCTTACTGGAATGGGAACTAAGATTTTGACTATGACAATTGATAATGCAGGTTCTAATGACGGTGCTATCAATTATTTGAAAAGAAAAATAAAAGATTGAAAGTCCACCATATTGAAAATGAATTGATTCATATGAGATGTTGTGCACGTATTGTGAATCTGATTGTTTACGAGAGTTTGAATGAGCAAAATGACTTGATTGCCAAGATTCAAAATGCAGTGAAATATGTTAGGTTTTTTTCTTTTAGATTGCAAACTTTTAAGAACTATGTAGAAAAAGAGAACATTACTAGTAAGAGCTTGTGCTTAGATGTCCAAACTAGACGGAATTCCACTTATTTAATGTTGAAGGGGAAAGAAAAGAGGAAAATGGCGTTACTTTAAAAGCAGTAGATTATATTGAGAAAATATACAGAGATGTATTAGTGAAGATAATTATTGTTGATGAATTGCCTTTTAGGCATGCAGGAAAAGAAGAATTTAAGAATTTTTGTCAAGTTATGCAACTTAGGTTCGCTATCCCCCTCACGCACAACTATTGCTCGTGATTGGATAAGAATAGTTAATGAAGAAAAAATGAAATTGAAGAAGGCCATTAGGAAGCAAAGAATTTGTTTAACAATCAACACTTCAACATCAATTCAAAACATTAACTATATGTGTTTTACTACCCATTGAATTGATGATGTTTGGAACTTACACATAAGAATTCTCAACTTTTATAAGTTCCTAATCATATGAGTGAGACCATTGGAAAGCACATTAAGAAATACTTACTTGAGTGGAGAATTGATAAGATTTTGGCTATCACAGTTGATAATGCAAGTTCTAATGCCAATACTATCAAGCATTTGAAAAGAAAAACAAAAAATTTGAAGTCCACCATCTTGGATAATGAATTTATTCATATGCGATGTTGTGCGCGTATTGTGAATCTTATTGTTTGTGATGGTTTGAAGGAGCAAAATGACTCAATAGCCAAGATTCAAAATGTGGTAAAGTATGTTAGGTCTTTTCCTTCTAAGTTGCAAACTTGGACTTTTTAGTTTTTTGTGAAATATTTTTACGTTAGTTCAAATAATAGTACTTTTTAAATTTTTCTTTTTACAAAAAATCAGAGTGAAAAAAAAAATTCAAAAAAAAGTTTATATAAGACAAAAAAGCCTTAAAATGCCACTTTAAGGCCTTTTTAATATTTTTTTTGTCTTTAGTTTTGCAACTCTAGCCAAAATGTCTATATTTTTATATTCGTTTTTTCATGATAAATTGAAAAAGTAAAACATTTAGATTAAAAAAATAAAAAGTTTAGAGAAGAGAAGTCACAAAAAGTCATAAAAATATTTATCCCAAATAATAACGTAGCTCCAGCAAGCATCAGACCATATCCAGATATTTTTAATAATTTTGTTCTGAAAAATATTTTGTTTCAATCCAATAATAAAAAATTTTATTTTGAAAATATTTTTCATATTTAAACCGAACATTAGAAAATAAAAATGAAAAACTATTTTAGAAATAAAATGTTTTTACGCTGAAACAAACTAAGCCTAAGCCTATGTTGGACTAAAAAGTTTAGTGGCTTTTTTCGGAGCTTTTTCTTGTATTTTTTGAATTTTTTTTTAATATTTTGATTTAAATTTTTTACTTTTTTAGTTCTTTGTAATGAAAAGATTCTAAAAAATATACCTATTAGAGCAAAATTCAAAAAAAGGTTTACTAGAGACGAAAAGACTAGAAAAAAAGAGCCAATTAAGTTTGCTTTTTTCGTTTTACATGAATGTTTTTCAAGTTTTGATCAAAAAAATTTATTTTTCTGTTTTTTAGAAGAATCTAAAAAGTACAAATATTTGGACTAATGATGAAAAAAAATTCACTAAAACAAAAAAAAAATATAAAAAACTGTTAGAAGTTGTTTTGTGGGAATTATTAGTGATCAAAAGAACATAGCTATTATTTAGGAGGCCATAAAAGTTGAAGGAGTGTTCAGGATCAGTATCAAATCTATGGGTGGATCCAAAGTGCTTCTTCAGTTCGTGGATCCTGAGAAGAAAAGATCCTTTATTGAGGGTGCCAGAGATTGGTTGAGTCGTTGGTTTGAAGTGGTGAATGAATGGAGCTATAGGTAACAAACGTAACAAGGAGAGTATGGATGTATATTGAAGGTGTCCCTCTTCATGAATGGAATAGAAATACCTTTGAAAGGATTAGGGCCATATGGGGTGAGGTAGTAGGGGTTGATAACATGACTAGTAGGAGGCAAGATGTTGATGTCGGTAAGGTTCTAATTTCTACGGAAGAGAAAGACCCCATCAATAAGTACTGTGATATAAAGATAGGAGTTTTCATTTATCCCATCCGATGTACTGAACAGGGCTACCAAAAACAGTATGTGTGGAGAGCTTATGCGGACGGTGCCAAGGGTTCTCTCACAAAACATCATGGAGAAGTGCCCCTTCCTTTAGCTCAGTTCGAGTGTTCAGAGTGATGAGAAGAACATAAACAAGCTTACATAGCTATGGAGGTGATGAACTCAGAGGATTGTGCCCCTAGTGATGTGGAAGAAAAGGTTTATGAGGATGCAGATTTGGTTAGTATGGTAGAGAAGTCTGTATTAGTAGTGGAAGCTGAGAATTCAAAATGTTATGCCAATGTGGAAGAACTGTGAGAAGGCACACAGAAAAAGACAGTGGAGGGTTCAATTGGAGAGGATCCTGCAAGGGAAAGTCAACAAAAGGTGGTTGTCTGCGATGTGCAGGTGGGCAATTGTGGAGGGTTACAGCAGAGAGATGAGGAGGATTTTGAATCTGATTCTGCTAAAAATAGGGATGAGGCTGAGGATAGGAACCTTCACAAAAATGGCTATGATTGTGTACATCTAGCAAAAAAAGGGGCTCCTTCAGGTAGCAACAAAAGGAAGGAGATGTAAGAAGAAGAAACTTTTGCTGGAACTAGGCCTACACAGTGTCAAGAACCACAAGGGTAGGGGCAAAAAGTCGAAAGGAAAAAGTGTGATCAAAAGCCAGCAAACTCAGGAGCAGTTCTCACTTTCAACCTAGGACTTTGTGAACAAGAATAATATCATTAGGAGGGTGACCGAGTTGGTGTTGGAAACAAGTAACCTCATGGGTCTTTACTTCGAAGGCAATGAGCAGTAAATTCTAGCCACAGTCATGGCCATGGAAGAAGCTGGTCTGAGGTTGAGGGAGGGATGGGGCAAGGTTGGTGAGTTTGATTAGATTACACTCTGAGTTTTACTGAACATCAAGTTTTTCAGCGTTGTTTTGTTGAGTTTTTGGATTAGTTTTATCATCTTGCTTTCTGAGAGATTAGCCTCTAATGGAGGATGTTGTTTTGTTTTGTCGACCATAGTTTTAGATCTGGTAAGGAAGTTGGGTCTCCCTCTGGGTTGTAGTGGGCAGGCCTCTCACCTACTGAGTTTTTAGTTTATTTTCTTTTCGCGATTGACTGTCTGTTATTGTATATTTGTTTGGACATGGACTTGTCGTCCTTTAGAGAGGAGGTCATGCTGTTCTTATTTGGAATGTGAAATCAATAAAAAAAAATTTTACCGATTAAAAAAAAATCAGGCATGTTGGCATGTATCAAAAATAAATAAATAAAATAAATAAATAAAAAACCTTGGTTTGGCGTGGACCTTTTACATCAAGTTGGTATACATCTTTCCCACTTTCTCCACATTCTTCTCTTTCTCTCATGAAGCACCACAATAATAATAAATCAACGAATCAGGTGCCAGGCAACTTGGTCCTCAATTTATCGTGGTCCGATGTCGGCCAAGTTGTTCTAAAACGACACCAATTTCTCCGGAACAGGCAAGTTGTGCATGCATCACCCAATTCCACGTTAGTTACAACCTTTCTTTTTAGTTTTTTTGTGGTTTTTGAAGTGGCATGTGACACTTTTAGATGGAAAAGAGTTGAAAACCCACAAAAAAAACCCCCACTTAATTCTACCACCAAAACGGAGATTTGATCATGCCCACTTGGATTCTCATTGAGTCCGTGTCATATCTCCAATGTTTATAGATGTGCAATTCTCACCAAACGTGACAAACAAGCAATAATTTCCCTTCTCCACTCATGACCATCAATGAACTCATTTCGAACTTCGAAAGCCACGATGAAAGGCCATAGGCGTGCATACGTGGAACGTGACGAATTTAAGAATTTATCACAGTATGACACTTACTTCTTTTACAATTCATCACCACGAGTGTTTATTTTTTGAAAATTTTATATGATAGCAATCTTACCAATTTCGATCGCAAAAAATGTGTCTCTATGTATTTCTAAAACCAAGCTACCTTTTTATAAATTTAGTCTCGATCATTAAGATTTATTAGAGTGTTAATTACTATCTCATCTAAAAGTTTAAACTTATATATATTATCAACCATCCCTCTAACGTGTAGTCTAATTCTCCTCCATAAGTCGACGAGATACGTGCTAATATCTTTTAATTATATGGTGAATGGTGAACCTTGAACACATAATTTATTATCTCCACTAATACCATATTAGAGTATTAATTATTATTTTATTTAAAACCTTAAACTGTTTTAGAGATAAGTAATTTTATTATTTATATTCTCAACATACCATGTTAGATTGTTAACAACCAACTTATATAAAAACTTAAACTTTTAGAAAAAGAAATTAGTAATATATTTTATTATTTATATCCTCAACTAAATTATAATTCATAATGCGAGTCGGTCGTAATTCAGGATTTGCAATAAGATTCATCAAGTTGACTTCCATAGAGTCAATTTTGAGTGCTGAGAATTATGTTCTTGGATTTCCAAATGAGATAAATTTTAATTTGTGACTTTCCTTTTAACTATTTCTTCATAACTGTTCAGAAACTAAAATTAACGGTCAAATGCGCTGACTATACGTATATATAGTGGCTGATAAAAATCACTTATTAACATAAAACACCTTCTAAAAAATAAATCACACAATAATATACAATACTCAGTATAATAGAGATTTAGAGTGCAAAACTCAATTAAAAAAAACTATATGCAATGGAAATAGTTGACTCAAAAATAAAAGGAGACTTGTTTTTTTTTTTTTTACTTATATGTACTATAACTTTGTAAGAGTACAGATAATATTACATGATCATAAATAATAAAATATAAAAATAATAATAATATTTTTTCATTTTTACTGAAAACACAAGAGGCTCCCACTGAACCTCAGGTTTATTGTCATTTCCGGAAATTATTAGGTAGTCTCGAAGCACCTTGTATTATTATTATTTATGTAGTGTTTTTATTCAATAACATAGCAAAAATATTTCGAATAGAACAATATTAACCCCTTTATGTTAAATAAACAGAAAATTATAGTAACTGGGTGTATATTGAACATCCCATTTGGTAACATTTGTGTTTACTATTTTTTTTTTAAATTTTCAGTAAATTGTAATAAAAATATATTTGATAATTATTTTAAATTTTAAAAAAATATAAACAGTTTTAAAATTTTACTAAATTTGTGTAAATAAAAAAAGTATTTTCTCTCATTTTGTAAATAAATTTTTATTTTATTTTTTTTCATCCACCACCTCGACCACCACTTACGACGACTCAATTCGGTCACCACCTTCGACCACCACCTCAACTACTTTCTATAGTCACTACTTTCGACCATGGATTCTAACTATCACTTATCTATTGCCTCCTTTTAATACATTCAATCATTATATATTTTTTACCATTATTTTTTATCACCGTTGCTACCACCACTTTAAACCATCAATATTATCTTTTACTATCATTACCTACTGTCAAGGCGTTCGTGGAAGCTCCCAAATCCCACTTGTGAAATTCCCTGGTGGCGGCTAGCTGAAGAGAATAATGATCGGTTGATCCAGGGTGGTGTAAGGAAACCTAGATTTTTGTTTTCCTTTTATTCAATCATTGCACGCTACCTTGTCCCATTGCCGACTCTTTCTTGATGGGAGCATTAAAGCCCTCAGTTTGTCAATCAGTTTAAAGTTGTGTTTTTTTAATTCTTTACTTAATATTTAAAATAAAAAATAAAAATTTCGTTTATATATTCAAAGGCTTTAAAAATTTTTTTTTGTCTTTTTTACTTTTTTTACATAAAATAATTTTATATATTTTTAAAAAATATCGTAACTTTTATTATACATATCTATTTTTTATAAAAATTATATTTTTAAATTTTTCTTATCAAAATCTTTCGTATTGAACATAAAATCATGTATAAATAAATTTTAAAAAATTATAACAATTTTTTTTTTATTTAAAACTCTTTTGCGTTAAAATCACTTTAAGCCAAATTTTTTGTGTATTGCCTTTTGACTTAAAGTTACTTTTATGATTTACCAAATAAATTTTTACTTATTTAACTTAAAATAATTTTAACCAAAAATTTTGACTTGAAGTTATGTTGTGAAACGAATGCTAAGTACTAGTTATGAAAATTCAAGTAAATGAAACTTATGAAACTGGTTATGAAAAGCTAGCTAGCATTGAATTCCAAGGATTTCTATTTTTTTATACATCGAAACCTCCCTAAAATGCACTGGAAAAAAAGCTAATAAGGCTTATAAGACCTTTATGGTGTTTGGTATTACTAAAATTAATAGCTTATAGATTATAACTTGAAATAGAAGTTGTGAGTGTTTCGTAAATATTGTAACTTATAACTGAAATAAAAATATATATTTATAAGTTGTATTAGAAGTTGTATATATCTTTTTATATACTTTTTAAATCTTTAGTAAATTTATTTTACATTAGCCCAAACAAGAATAGTTTTTAAATTTCTCTCATCAGAAAAAATTAGGAAAATAGAAAATTTTGATTAAAAAACATATAGGACTAAAAAACAAGTTTAAAACTTTGGTAAGGTTTTTTTTGGGTTCAGTGAGTTTTTTAAAATTACCCAAAATGGTATTGAATTCATTTTTACATGATGAATCAAAAAGTGAAAAAATACAGACCAAAAAAAAATAAATAATATTATAAAAAACATTATAAAAAAACCCCAAAAAAAGCTATCATAAACATACTCAAATAATAAACAAGGTTGCAAGTTAGTCATGGCAACAATAAACATGTCCAATTAGTCATGGCATTTTGTTGCCCCAGTAAAAAAAAAAAAAAAAAACTACGAAAAATATGAAGAGAAAGAAAAATACTTACAGATCAGATGTGTATTGCGTACTTGGTACCTTGTCGTTTTAAGTTGTGGATTTTTTTTCGTTACACAAGAATTCTGACTAGTTATGCAAAAATTCTTAGGAAATATCCTTAAATAAAAGGATTGTTTCCTTTTTAAGTGTCTACCTTACATAGGCCTTCTTTTTTTGGGAGTGTTCTGCTTGTTGATTGAGAGTTTTACTAGTTTAAAAATTAGGTATCATAATGTTGGAACCGTGCCGAATAAGCGAGCATGTGCCAATTCAACTCAATCGGCACAGAGTGACCATAATAGTTGTCACATCATTACTCACGTGATCAGCCCGCATAGACATTTATTTGGCCTTTTCACATAAATATTAAAATCGGACATTTTCATGGAAATCACTAATTTGGAAAGAGAGATGAGCAAATAAATTTATTTTTTTTTTTTGGAAAAACTAGTTGTAGTAAATGAGAAGTCGTCCC
>JAOTRH010112282.1:0-15270 GCA_034768845.1 Heliamphora exappendiculata
ATTTAAGGTTCTTGGCTTCCCTCCCATTTTTTATGGTCTTTGGTTTGGATTTCGGCGTCACCATAAAACGATAAAATGTTCTACTCATTGAGGAGATCACGTCTAGCTGAACAAAATTTGATTTTATCGATTCTGAGGTTTTCGCAGGTAGTTTAAGTTTCGAGTTTTTAATTAAAAAATGTAGAATTCTAGACTACCATTGTTTAAATATTTGGTTTATGTGATTTAATGCATTTTTACTTGATTAAAATGTTATGAGAAGTGTTGTTCATGCTTGAAATCTTAGTTTTGTTTATAAAGCATGAGATGTGTATTGGTGGATAAAAGACGTCCATATGGTTGTGAAATAGACTTTTAAAACAAGTTTTTAAAAGGAGAAGAAGTTATGAAAAATGTGACACAAAAATGAATTTCGTTTGTGATTGAACTAATCTTGAGGGTTAGGTTTTTGGATTTCACGGGATGCTTGAAATTGTAAACATTGTGAAAATATTTGTTGGTTAATCCATGGGTTTTGGATTGTACACATGTTGGTATAATTAATTTTGTTTAAATAATTTAGTAAATGTACTAGAACAATGTGTTTAATTTGGGTTCATATTGCTCCACAGTGAAAATTTAAAAACTTGCGCAAGTTAGGTGCTTCGCTCATTCGAGTTAGGCATCGTAAATGAAGTGGTTGCCCAAATTTGCTATTTATTATTGTGAAAAATTATACAATTTGTGATTGCCTAGCAGCTCAAATATAGTTCAATAGGACAAGAATCTATAATTGTCATCATGTCCTTGTGTAGCAATGTTGGTACATAGTTAAATCATCTATGGGCGTGGATGGTTGTTGGGAAACAAAATGACTTATTATTTTCAAATCGTTGAGCATGCGTAAATTATATGATTACTTATGATTTTAAAAGAAAATTGGTTTAAAACTTATGTTGGTTGAGTTATTAATATAATCGATAATTACATATCATGCATTTATCTTTATTAGTCTACACATATTGAGCTTCGGTCTATGTTGTTAGATTTTAAAATTTTTCAGGTGACTAGGATGGCTCTTTATCTTAATGAAGAGAAAGAATTGTATTTCTGGGTTTATGGATTATATAGAATTAGTTTGTAAATTTTGTAAGTTCTTATTTTATGTAGTTTTATTTGTGGATCATGTGATTCAAAATGTAAGGTTTCTTACCTAAAAGATCTTGTGTTGTAAAGCCTTGTAGCCAAATCTTCTTATGGTTGTAACGGTTTTTGCATGAGTGGAAGAAGCATGAAAATATGTTTTGCTGCTCGGAAATCTTGAGTTGTAAGGCCTTAAGGCCGTGGTTTCATGTTTGTATGCTTGAATGAGAGTTGGAGCATAATTCTTGGGTTATCTCTTTTGTGGAGAGTTGAATTATATGTTTTAGATGTATGAAATTCTTGTTTGATCCATATGAGAGGTTTTGGAAAGAATTTTTGATTTCATTTTCCATGTTTAATGTTCCTTTTAACAAGGTTTTATACCTTAGAGTTTTTTTCGCATAGAAAGATGCTGATTTGAAGCTTGGTTTTCAAAAACAGGGTGGTTTGCTCTTTGGTACGTGACCACTCGAGCAGTCCTGGGTCTACTTGAGTGGTCTACTACCCGAGAGGAGGTGTTTTGCCTCATCTAGGTGGTCGCTCAAGCAGTAATAAGTCCGCTCGACCGGACACACCTATGCTGAGTCCAAAATTTTATTTTTTAAAAATAAAAGTATTTTTTTCATTCGGACTCCATTATGTAACTCCTTTATGTTCAAATTGAAGCCCAGAGAGTCTTCTTTTTAATGATTTAACTCTCATTTTCAAAATTATTTTGGTTCAAATGATTTGTTGGAACAAGGGATATAAAACGAGTTTTATTAAAGGTTTTCCTGGTGTGTTGATCTATCTTTATGGTTTTCACGTGTGGTTCACGTGCATCGAGTTTAGGGACGTGATATAGAAGCGAAGTCGAAGTTAAGGACCCACTTTGCTGCATTGAGGGGTGCAATAAGAACATAAACAGCGTAACAAAAAATCTTATGTGACTAATATTTGGTTCTTAACCAAGTACAAGCTGTAACGACGGGTACTTATGATATGCAGATGGTCTAACACGAATTTGAGATGCTGCATATAGAACAGCATGCCCCCAAGTTAAAACAGGCAATTTTGTTCTTATAAGTGAAGGGAATGCAATTAACTGAAGTCTTTTAATAAAAGATTTAGCTAAACCATTTTGTTTATAAGTGTGCTCAATATCAATTCCAATAGACATGCAATAATCATTAAATGATTGCAATATAAATTCTCCAGCATTATCTATACAGATGATCTTAATTGGATACTCTGAAAATTGTACTCGTAATCTAATGATTTGGGTAAGCAATCTAGTAAATGCAACATTCGAGTAGAAAGTAAATAAATATGCGACCATTTAGTTGATGCATCTATGAGAACTATGAAATAACAAAAGAGTCCACATATAGGATGTATGGGACCACAAATATCCCCTTGAATTCTTTGAAAAAAGGCTGGAAATTCAATAATTATTTTTGATGGTGATGGTCATGTTTATCAGTTTTTTTTAACAAGCGAAACATGGATAATCATTTGGTAAAAGATATTTCTAGTTCTTTAGTGGATGTCCATGTGAGTTTTCAACAATTCAACGGATCATTCTAGAATACTCAAGGCGATCATGCCACAATATAAACAATTCAGGATCTTAGCTTTTATGGTACATCACAACATATAATTCAATAGATCTTATTGTCATATAATATAATTCAAAAAAAAAAACCAATGAAGTTTTCTAATACCAGCTTCTGGCCGAAAATAATAGAAGTAATACAAATATATTCTTCTTTCTCTTCACTTATAATTTCAATATAATAACCATTACAATATAAATTTTTAAAACTTAAAAGATTTTTTTAGATCTGATAGAATATGAAGTATCGTCAATACAAAGTTTTATACCATTTGGTAATATATTTTTGCTCTTCCAGAGCGTTTAATTAATTTTGCAGTGGCTGATATTATATTAACATTAGCTTTTATTAATATTAAATTTGTAAAATATTTTTTTATTTTGATGTGTAGTATGTATTGTTCCACTGTCTGCTAAAAAAATCTCCTTTAATTGTCTTTGATAATGCATCAACATACATGATTCTTCACACATAAATAAAAAAAAAATTATGTCGAAGTAGAAGTATTTATTTAACATGATATTGAGGATTAAAAAAATATCATGATGAAATACAAATATCTATTAATATGATACTGAAAATTTAAATAAAATACAAATAATAATATTAATCGGCGTGGACATTTCATCACTAATTAAATGGTCAATTCTTTCATTTGAATCTTTAAATAAATCAGAAACATCAAGATGTTTTCCTTTGTCTTTGGATGCTTGATACAAATCCACCTCATATTTAGGCATACGACGGGTACGAAATCAATGCTCTTTTATGCTACATCTATAACAAGCATTTTCATCGTTCATTCCTAGAATTGGAAGGTTTATTCGGCAAACTCTTTTCCTTTTGTTTGGATGATTCTGAATAGTTCAACTTCTGGTGGAATGACTTATTTGCCTGTTTTTGATATATTCTCCATGGTTGTGATTATTATTTTTATCACATCCAACCCATAACCACCACCGCAACCAATAGCATGGCCTCATCTCTAATTATAAAATGAGATTTTATTCACTTTAAGGAATGAGACACCGAATGGTGTAGATTTGGTTGGGCGAGATTGGTAATTTTTTAGTAAAAACTCATTATTTTGTTCAACCATGAGAAGACAAGAAATCAGTTCATAGTACTTTTTAAAATGATACTTTCTATATTGCTACATCAAGAGCAAGTTAGAGGCGCGAAATATGGAGAATATTTTTTCAAGCATATCTCCTTCAATAATTTTTTATTTGCATAAAGTTAATTTTGAAATAGTTTTACAAAAAAAAAAAGTAGAATTGTACTTAGCCTATATTTGGACTAATTTTTTTGCGAGCTTTTTTTTTTCTTAAAAGCCTCAAGAAAAGCCTACTTGATTGGCTTTAGCCGATTTTTTTAATATATTTTTATATTTATTTTTTTAACAAAAAAATAGCCAAAATGCTTATAAAAAAAACTAGTCCAAACATAGGCTCATTAACTGATTTAAAATATTGTATTCTCAAGAGCAGTCACTCATAATGAGCTCTGAAGGAGAATTACGGTCTTTTTGTGCTCGCATTTATTCTTTAAATTATTCTATTAAATAAATGAATATTTCACCGTGAGATATTCAATTTTTAGTTCTTATTGAGATAATACCTATTCAAATCAAACCAAACTAAACCTTTATCCCAATCAATTGGGATCGGTTACATGAAATTTTTTATGCCATTCTATTCTGTTAAGAGCCATATTTTCATTTAATTTTAATCAGTTTATATCTTTTTTTAATAATGCATTCTGTGTCAATTTAGGTCTACCCCGCCTCCTAATATTTTTATTACTCATGATCTTGTTGTTTTTTCTTAGTTCTGTATCAACCAATCTATTTTGTATTTATCCAAATCATCTTAATTTATTTTCTCTCAACTTGTCTTCAATTGGTGCAACCTCTACCATTCCACGAATTTTTTTCTTCATAATTTTATTTTTTCTAGTCTTACAACACATCCAACTTAATATTTTCATTTCCGCAACACTCATTTTATTTCTGTGATTTTTCTTAGTAGCCCAACATTCTGTCCGATACAAAATCGCTAATATTTTTTCTTAAAGACGATGACAAATAAAAATAATTGTTTTTGCGCGATCCTGCAAGGATGCAATATCATCTTTTATTGTATCTCCAATATTCATTGCATCAAGGTAGATCACTGCGTCAAAGATTCATGGCAAATAATTCTTTTATGAAATGTTAAGGGCAATGAATCCCAATTTTGAGAATTTTGACATTTTTCATATAAAAATAAGCATAGTTAGATTAAGCAATAATTTATGCAAAGTATCAAATATATTAATTCTGAACAAAATCATTTCAACTATTACATTTTATTAGCATAAATAACTACCAAAATAATAACATAATATGATACATTTGTAAAAATAATAATAACATAGCATGGTAATTAGGGTAAATTACACTGACCTTCTTTATAGTTTTTGACAAAAATAAAAATACTTTATTTATTTTTTAAAATATTATTAACTTTTTTTTGTCCGTAAAAAAAATAAAAAAAATAAATAAATAAACACCTTTTAATCTTTTTTTTCTTTTGTTTAAAGACGTAAATACCATGGTGTCAAAATAAACCTTCTTTTCTAAGCGCGCCACTTTTATGCACTCACTGTTTTGCTGGCCAATTTCACGGCCACCAAAATCTAGAATTGAAAGCCGAATTAGAGGTCTCTATGATTTAGGGCCGCCAAATCAATATTTTGCACAGGTCTCTCTCTCTCTCTCTCTCTCTCTCTCTCTCTCTCGCCCATCTCTCTTTAATTTTGGCAAGAACGTGTACAGTCGGCTGTGTGATCTCCTTGCATCGGATCAAGACACAAGGATAGGCCACTGATATCGGCACCGACGACGATGCAATCCAACAACGATTGGCCGTTCCCATCGTCTTCGGCACCGACGGAGCAATTGTGGACTCCTCGGCAATTGAGGATCGGAATCTTCACCGACTGCAACTTGTTCTGGTTCGGGTACGCGTAATCGGAATTAAACAGTAGATAGATAGATAGCCTAGTTCTTTGCTAGGATTCCCAAATCTGGCGCCGTCTGAGAGATGAGAGATGTGTGTGTGTGTGTGTGTGTGTGTATATATATATATACGTCGCCGCCCAAACTTTCGATTTAATCGATTTCTGCGTCTCCACTCTGGTTTTCGATTTCAAACCTTCTGATTCAAACCTTCATCGATTTCGATTCTGATTCAATCAAAAATCCACATCCACACACAGAAATTCACATCCACTCTGGTCGACCCGAATCTTGACGTCGCCGGGTGCAGGGATGGTCAGGATTTGGAGGAGACGAGTTAGGGAACCGTCGGCATTGAGGGCGACGTAGATCATATGCAACATCACTAGCGCCACTCTCAAACAAATGGTAGATCTCCGAGCTAAAACCCAAAACCCCAAAACACCAAGTGTAAATTGCTCAACCTGTGTTTGTGTGTAGTTGCATGGTGTGAGAAATTGGGAAAGGAGAAGGAGAATGAGAAGTTCACCGGAATCGGAGAGACAGGGGAAGAAGTGGAAGCATCATTCGGAAGTGCAATTCCATGTCTCGCAAAGACCCACCATCATCATCAACCCAACATCAAATTGGACAACATTGACATCACCCAATTCAGCAAAAAATGTTCTCAAATTGATTGCGATATTTGTTCGTCTCGATCGGAAATAGACTGAGAAGAAAAAACACAAACACTTTTTTTTTGTCTTCCTATACACAATCCAAAAAGGGAGCTGGAAAACATCAACCATCTTAAATGAATTAGACAGAGTTAAAGTAATGGAGGTTTGACGCAACGGTGGGTTGATAGTTGAGCTAGTTTGATGTATATAATTAAAATGAGAACGGTACTATTTTAAAAAGTGAAGAAAGTGTTTATATTTTTGTCAGAAATTTAAGAAGAAATTAGTGTAATTGATCTTAGTAATCAAATTAAAATAACCTATTATTCAATATCAACTTGCTTCTAAAAAAAAATTAATCCACAACAACAGGAATGCTAATAGCATAAAGAGCAATATCAAAAAAGCATTATTATTGGTACTAAAATATTTTCACTCAGAAAAATCTATCACCCACTTAACAAGAGTGGAGAATATAAAAAATATTGGCAAGGGGATACCAATTATTAAGAAATACATGGTGATAATATATAAGAACACATTAATGATAATATTGGTATTTATAGGGGAATTTTTAACGGTGTTGAACAGTAACCCAACCGTTAATGAACATTATATTTTTATATTTTATTATTATTATTATGTTTTTAAAAATATTTGTGTTTCATCACTAAACGATATAGTGACAAAATAGTGTGATACTAAAAATATTTATCGACAGAAACAAATTCATCACTAAAAATGTGTTAGAGCACCTAAATCTAGATTTTAGCACATAGGTTGCTACTCATGATATATTGATAAATAAAAAATTGGTACAAAAAATTATTAATAACCACACTATGTGTCTTTTAATTTGCAAAACAAATATATATCAAATATATTATCTTATTATTCAAAGACATGTTTTCCCACCAAATTAGAAATTCGTATTGATAACGTGTTGTGAAAATAATAATAATATAAATTTCAATACTTTGCAATAAATAAATAAAATGCCAAAAGTTAAATATGCAAAATAATTTGTTCTTTAAGAACAATTATGTCAGATCTTCGAGATCACGAGTATATTTTTCTGCACTGTTTTTTTTCCTGCTAACAAAGTTTCTCATACAGGCAATATATATATATATATATATATATATATATATATATGCCTTTTATAGAGAAAGACGCACAAATGCAACTTGAGATACTATTTCACCTATCAATATTTATTGTTTGCATTATGCCACCTATCAAAGCGTTTCTTTGTCTCTGACTGTTTGGTCATTAAAATGCATTCATCACATTCCCCACCTTTTCACAGTGGGTTATGCTATGAATGCAAGCCTATATGGATGTATTTTTTGAAAAAGCCTTATTAGGGCATCACCATTGACCAATACTATTAGATATATTGTATAATTGTGATATTTCTTTCTACATCAATAGAAAATAAAAAATATAATTAGTATATAATGAATCAAGTAAATTATTACTAATAATTTGAGTTTTAGTTTTTGGCCTATATTGTTAGAATCTTTATTGAAGTGATTGAATCAATAGTTCACTTGGATCATTACAAACAAGTGAGTTTTTACTAATAATATGGGCGCTTAAACTTTTGAGCAATGTTGTTATAAATTTTTTATTCAAGTCATTGAGTTAATAGTCTACTTGGGTCATTATAATAATCAAAATAAATAAAAAGATTGATTTGTTATTTTATCTAACTACATTTTTATGTATTTATTCCAACATTATTAATCATTTTGTTTAGCTAAAAGAAACAAACACATATATCAACGCATAGTTGGTGGTTCATTGGTCAAAATTGTTAGACATAAAATAACTAATGGGATAGAGAGTCTCTCGAGACGCTAACAAGTAATAACCTATTTGAGCCAACAAATTTGAGACAAAAGTTCCATTGAAAATGCTCTTAGGATGGAAATTTAACCTTTTATTAGTCTTCCAGGATAAAATAGCATCGTTGCAGTCAGATTCGTAGCTATGTAATGCAACTTACCAAATGAGTAGTTATGAACTCTTTGTGTGACCTATTTGATAGCCCATGAATACAATATCCACATAGACCATTGTTTCTATGTATTGACGGAGCTATGTTGAGGTTCAAGGGGTGAGGGCCGTAAAAATGGTACAAATTGTAAATTTTATTTAGCAATCAATCAATAATTTAGATACCTTGTAGAAGGTTTAGCTCCGCCCCAGCTTGTATATATTAAGCGCATAAGTTTGATGATTTTGGCCTTTAAATTCAATCATAGACCAAATAATGTCAAAACTCTTATGCTAGGTTTGGATGTTGGATTGAGTAAGAAAAGGAACAAGAAATATAAAAGAAATTGAAAAAAAAATAAACATAAAGTGATAGAAAAAAAAAAAAAGAGCTAAAGAAATGATTCTCACTCACACTATTCTCCTTTTGCATAAAAATACATTTTTTAGCAGATAGATTTATAAAATTGTTTGTTTGTTTTTATTTTTATATTATAAAAGTGTATTGCATTACAGGATAATTTTTATAAATAACATACTAAAAAAAAAAGTTAAAAAGGTAATTTTGTGTTAAAGGAGAGTATAAAAATCATATAAACACTAATTTGATTTTTTTTTTTTTAAATCAGTCTTCTTGTTTGGTTACCCTGTAAACGAATAATTATAAATAAATAATATTTTCCTTTCAATTTTCTTATATTCAACAAATTGAAGATCTAAACAAATTCGCTCCGTTTGGCGTTTGCTTAACGTTAACATTTTTATGTTTTTTGTTCACAATAAATACAACATATGATTTTATTTATTTTTTAAGAAAATAAAATAAAAAATACATTTAGCAAAGGCATATTTTTTAGTAGAGATGGTCAATGGGTAGAAATATTGCAAAAAAATAGTAACTATGGTGGTAACTAGCAATAATGGGCGGAGGTAACTATCCTGGGATGTGGTGGATGGAAGTGGCAGCTAAAGGAAAAATGTTTTGTGGAAGAGGAGACCAGTGGAGGAAGATAGTAATAGAAAATGGTGATAAAAAATAGTGGTTGGAGGTGTTTAACCGTAATTGTGGTAAGAAGGGATTGCTAGATGTGATGGAGGAGAAATGAGAGAATTACATAGACAAATGAAAATATATATATATATTTTTTAAAAGAATTTAATAAATTTTAACTATTTATATTTTTTACATAAAATTAATTATCAAAGGTGTTTTTATTTATAATTGAGGACTGTTTTTTTTGAAAAAAAAAAAAAAACAGTAAACCTTAACAAACGGGCCAAAGCCGAACCTTAGAGTTTGGGTTTCTGCTTTCCTTGCAGAACCAAATGAACAAAGGAAGCATTAATTCATCATAAACTACATAACTTGTTGCACTACTGCAATGAACTTTTCTCTCTATGTCAGAAAATTTTTAAAAATTCTCAAGTCAAAATTTTAACAAAATAGATAAAAACAAATGATTTAAAAATAAAATAAAATAAAATAAAAGAAGGGAAGAAGATGAAAACAAAACCGTCGGTTAAAATACGCCATAAGGCTTTAGCACCAAAGCAGTTGCTCCTGCAGTGTACTTGTTGAATTCGTGTCCGGAACAAAGTATTTGAAATGAACAACAAGAGGCATGAATGAGCACTGGCTTATCTAACAACGTTTTTAATAGTATGTGGTTAAGACTTTGGTTAATGGCCGGCTGGCCATCAAAGTCTAAATAATACTGAGAAGGCTATAAGTCTCATGAAAATTATTTTTCATTACGTAATTAAATAAAAATATTGTATAAATAAAATAAAAATATCGTATAAATAATGTCTAGTAGCATTTTAGAAATACTGAATAATTCTCTCCCTCTCTCCTTCAATTTCAAGTAGAATAATTATGTAAAAGTAGAAGCTTTACACTTCAAAATCAAGGCAAGGAGGAGAAGAATGATAAGAATCCCAGGAGAAGAGCCACCAAGCCTGTGAATCCAGGAAGGATCAAACCTGGAAAAGCTTTGCTCCAAGTAACGCGAGACAGTGATGGCCAGTAACAACCCCAATAACAGCAGAAGAGGCAGACACGAAGATATAAAATTAGCATTGATGATCATCGGTTGCTGCTCCTCAAGCTCCGCCTCCATCGCCGCCACCGCCGCCACCGCCGCCGCCGTCGATCTCCGGTCGACGTAGAGAGGCGAAACGACGGCCAGAAGCCCCAAGCCGATGGCCACTACCCTCTCGTACGACGAAGACCTGCCGCTGCTAATCCTATACGCGCCTCCCACTCCCCGTTGCACCATTCGGAAACAAATTCTGCGGAGATTGAAAGAAAAAGAAAACCAACTTTTGTTTATTCTCAAGCTTGGTTCCAAGTAGGCATGAGTTTTGACACATGCACACTGCTCATTGGTCACACACACTCTTATCATATAAGTGAGTTTCACACACTAGTAATTCTATTTAACCTTATTTTACACGCCTAGTAATCTAGCCACTGTGTTGTTTAGTTTTTTTTTTTTTTTTTTTTTAAGGTTTTTTATTTAATTTTTTTAAAAAAAATTTCATTTGTTTGGCTCTTAACTAAAACTAATTACTTTTTTTCATATATTTTTATATTTATTTTTTTACAAAAAAATTTTAATATTTAAAAAATTTATAAATTAAAAAAAAAAACTAAACCAAATCCAAGCTAGTGATCATATATACATTACAGACCCAAAAGCATGCTTAACCGTTTCTCTTCAACAGTATATATTTTTTTATAATTCATTAATATTCCAGTCATTGGGATTGGCATCTTCCCACAAAAAAACAAAGTTAAGATAATATTGTCCACTTATTACTTCTTTTCAATACATTTTTTATGACAGAATTTTTTTTTAGGGAAAACTTTGGGTACGTATTGTCACATACAGATTGGGCCACATCTCTCATTATTTTTTAGTCTTTCGATCATTATATATTTTTATTTAAAAAAAATGAGTTATGCATCACTGTATTTAATTTTTTTTTATATTTCAAAATATTTTGACCAATTTATACTTATTTAAACTAATTTTTAAAAAATTAATCTCACTATCACTGTATTACTGCATATAATTGAATTGGCACACTATGATAATGAAATTTTCTAACTGCTAAAACATAAAAACCTTCTAGAAGTTAGAAAGTATATATTTATTTTTCAAAAACAAAAAAACAAAAAAAAATCTCAAGGACATTCAGAATTGGGCAGCTTGTTCATGAAGTTTTCTGACTTTAGATTGATGGGTGAGAATGAGAGAGCAGCAGCAAAAGGAGAAATTCTCCATTAAGTGAAGACTTACACTTGAAGGGGGTTGCATTCATGTTCGGAATCTGATGCCAAATGAAATTTCTAAAAAATGCCTGCTAACTTCCTAAACAAGTCATCGTATGCTTTAATCATAGGCGGACTTAAGGGCGCAGATGGAAACAATCTGTCGATTGTAAGTTTTTAAAAAATTTACTATTATAATAGTATTAGTTTAAAATATTTTAAAATTATATAAGTTCGTCTCTTTAAATTTTTTTTAAAAAAAAAAAACTTAATATATGTCTTCTTAAAAACTTATAAAAATAATTCGTTATCTGAAATTAATTTTAATTTGTCCATTTAACTTATTGCTATTAATTTTAATTATAAGTTACAATCTATTCTAAATACTCACAACTTTTATTACAAGTTATAACTATTTTTTTCTATTTCAGCTACAAGTTAAAATTTCTATCAGACACTCACAACTTTAACTACAAATTATAATTCATAAGTTATTAATTTTAAAAATATCAAACACTCAAAAAATAAAAGAAAAAAAAAGTTCTATGATTGTAACTTGTTTCATGTTTGAATAATTGGAGGATAGAGCTAGATATGATAAGTTAGACAAGTAATACCGTGAACATCATGCACATTTTTTTATACAATTGTATTACAAATAGAATTATGTATATTATGAGGTTTGTTATTCATATATAGTTAGAACTACAAAATTATTTTATAACTATTGAATAAAAAAAATATGATACTAATAATACTAAAAAGAGTTAGTGACGACCCAAGAATTCAACACGCTGGAAGAACAATTCTGAACAAAATGAGATTTTTTTTACAATTAAGCACATGTTAGAATTAATAAAGACAAAATCTAAATAATCATTAGTAAGTAAAAAAAATCATAACTAAACACACACACACACACACATATATATATATATATATATATTTATATATTGTAAAAGTGTTCTAAAACTTATACGTTACAATAACTTAAAAGTATATTTTTATAATTAATCATGACTGATTTATTTTTTAGTTCAAAAAAAAGAAAAAAAAAACAAACGAAGAGATTAACTAAAATTAAAAAATAAGAACTCAGAATCATTGTTTTTAATTACATACTTAAGGAGTAGTACAGTATAAGAAAGAAATAAACATAAGCAGACTTCAGAGATATTTTACAGTTATAGTGAGACACAAATACAACAAAATGAGAAAATACAAAAATATAAAAGTACAAAAAGCTTTTACATTTAAAGTGGGAGCGCAAGCTCTAATTGATACAATATTTAGGGTGTTTGGCCTTCTTAAAATCAATAATTAATAAATTATAATTTATTGACAATTATCCGAACATACTTAAAGGCACTTTAAATATAATTTAATTATAAAATTAAATTTAGATAATAAATAATATTTTAATTATTAAATGAGATATTTTAAATATTCTCATTGCTCACTCTTAATTTAAATTAAAAGTAAAATAAATCATGTAAATTTAAAAAATCTACAAAATCAAATATTTTTTCAGACATTATATATACATATATATATATAAAAACATCATTGCTCACTCTTGTGCTGCTTCTTTTTTTCCCTCTTAGCTTTGTTTTTTGATGGTACGTCTACGAATAGTTCTAGTGCAGCATAATCTTCTCTTGCCCGAAGAAATGTGATTCATCAACATAATTGAGATCCCCAAATGTTCGGTTGCTACGAAATGAGAATGTTGAAGTAGATATGCCGCGAGATTAAAGAAATTAAAACCAATAAAATGAAAATATTTGTGACAAATTTTGAAAAAGAAAAAAAATGAAAGAAAAAAGTGCTCTCCTTTGTTAATTATATTTTTGATTTAGGTCAAAAAGAGAACATAATGACCTTATATATTAACAAATTTTGCAGTCCGTTGATGCTCGCTTGATTAACAGACGAGAAAAATTACCATCACCTTAGTTGGACCGAACTGAACTGAACCCATAGCACTCGGGTTAGATTTGTTCACAGATTTTCAAGTATCTTGAACACCCCTAACTATAGCAAACACTCCGGTCATTAACTATAAGTCTATAAGCAGCACTCAAGTACAACTCTAACCGGTGTAAAAGGTGGCTGCAGTCAGCCATAAATAGGCGGTGCAGGTTTGACAACTGCACAAGCCGGTAACCAGGAGACAACTTCACATGGTTAATGTCATAAACTCGAAAATTATGCAGAGATAGTGACTAAAATTGCACACATCCAATGTCTATAACATTATAAAGTTGACGAAAATAAATGACTTGCAAGAAATGAAATAGAACAATCACTACTATAAATGAAATAATTTCGACACTTCCTGCAGTGTGGAAGTCAACCAACGTTGCTAGAATATGCCTACCGCTCACAACTTAAGAAAATACGCAGATTGGGCACCGTGGAGACAAGTACAGTTGATATATAAAAATAACCAAAAAGTAGTCAGTTAAAAAGAAGCAGAATGGCCTAATAGCCACCGCCCGAGCTCTTTCTCCCGCTTCCATAGAGCCTTCTAATCCATTTCTGCTGTGCCGTACTAAGCTTAGACAACGTTGCACTTGTACAAGATGTTGGAGATTGTTGAGATATGCCTGTTGGCGGGAGTTCAGCAGGCAGTGCAGAAGCAGTGCTCGTAAAGGCGTTTAGAACAAGAAATGCCAGTATAGGAGAAAGATCCAAAGTCCCTCCAAGCGGTGGAATAATGCCACGGAATATATTTAAGTATGGATCACACAAAGTGCTGAATAAAAATACCGCCGATGTTATAAAATGTTAAGGTTTCTAGTCAATGATAGTGTAAAAAACAATCAAGGATTCTACTGTGTGACTGATGGCCGCAAAGAAATTGTACATTAAATGAGAGGGCAGCTGATCAAAATCATGCATTTATAATGCATTACATGTCTTGGATGTTTCATTTACCAAAATCTAAGCTCCAAATGAAATGTCTCCCCAGTCCCCAGCATAGATTAACATGTCAGATATTTGTTGACAAAATAATAATAAATGTACTCAATCAGATTACCTACAGGAGATTTTACAGAAGACAGAGAACATAGAATTTCAAACTTTTTTTAGAACCAAAATAGGCTCATTCCTCATTGTATTTTCCATCACATTTGAATATCCACACACTTTTGTTCACCACTTAACAGCATCTCATTTGGTTCTTGGTATATGGACCAAATGACCAAATCATTAATATGTAATAAGTTCAAGATTCAAGCAAGCTGAGCTGAGATAGAATAGAATTTATACAATTCTGAAATTATAATGCTGTTCTGACATTGTTATTATTGGAAATCATATATATTAAGAAATTAGCATTTCTTTGATTTTATTTCATTCCTATATTGTAGATTCTTCATTTTTTTGTAAATATACTCCACTAATATTTGGAAATCATATATATTAGGAAATTAGCATTTCTTTGATATATTTGATATTTTTGATTTTATTTCTTTCCTATATTGTAGATTCTTCATTTTTTTGTATATATACTCCACTAACATTAATAGATGGGTTATCCCTATTTGTAGATAAGCCAAAAATCACTAAAGAACCCCAAACCCGCCGCAGCCACCAAAACCCCTAGCC
>JAOTRH010112325.1:0-15267 GCA_034768845.1 Heliamphora exappendiculata
TTTTAAGAAAAAAAAGTAAAAAAAACTAGTAGCTTTTTACATAAGCCAAACAGTTCAGTTTAAAATTTTTTTTTATTTTTTTGCAAAAATGCCAATTTTCAAGGCTTTATTCGTCAATAGGTTTTAAGTTGTTTTTTTACTATATTTCTTAAAGCCAAAAAAGTTTTTAAAAAAAAAACATTTGAAAGGCAAAGGCTAAAGCCTTTTACCCTTTTTTTTCACATAAAATAGTTTTATATATTTTTTAAAAATATGATAAGTTTTATCATACACATCAATTTTTTTTATAAAAACTATATATTAAAAATTTACTCGTAAAAAACTATCAAATAAGATCTATATTAAATATAAAACTATGTATAAATAAATTTAAAAAATTATAATTACTTTTTTCAGGCTTAATTTTTTTTTTTACTTAAGCCACTTTAAATCAGTCTTTTTAGCTTATTTTTTTAGTTTAAAGTTATCCATATAATTCATCAAAAGAGCATTTGCTTATTTAACTTAAATCAACTTTAAGCAAAAAGCATAACTTAATGTTAGGTTGCTAAACAAGCACTAAGAGAGCCCAAACAGGGACTTATTCCTCTCTTCAATTTTGTCAAGGTGGGGAGACTGGAAAGATTGAAAAATATTGGGTCAAGGACGGGTTTGTAATTCGTCGTTCTTGTGATGATACTAATAAAACCTAAAAAAATATTGTAAAAGAGCGTTGGGTTAGGTGTTTCATATTCTATAGAATTTATTTATTATTTTATTTTTTGTTTGTATGTATTTAGGTTGGGATGGAATTAGAAGCTTACTAGGAATCCATATTTTATAGGATTTAATAATAAATGGCTTATATGCTTTTAAAGTTTTGTTAATGTGTCTATAAATAAAACACTAGTAGAACTCTATGGTTAGACAAAAAAATTGAGAGGTTAGCTGGTAGAGATAAGGGATATAGATAATGTACTCTTTCACATTTGACGTAGTGGAATATTTTTTTTTTTGCTCGTGAATGTAAGTCGATGTGGGCCGAATCACGTAAATTCTCGGTGTTGATTATTTTTTATTTTTTTGTGCGCAGATTTTTTGCTTTCGCTTGTGTTCAGGGATTGGTGTTTAAATTTCAACAAATGGTATCAAAACTGACAGTTGACGATTGAAAGCCATGGACCGTTATCAGAGCAAAGTACAATTTTTAATCTCATTCGATATAAATTTAAAATATTTTTTTGCAAGAGAGAGAGAGAGAGAGAGATGGAATCCGATTAAGATGCGAAGAGTAACATCGAAGAACCGCTAGAATCAATTGATTTGCGCCATTAATTCTAGGGGACATATTTGATACAGGCTTGTTGCTATTGCAGAATCAAAGAGGCAAGAATAAGGTGGTGTGATTTTTTATGGCATTATTGGGTGGATAATTTTTCTTCTGCGAAGACCAAACACTATTTAGGGAATCCATTTTGATTAATTTCTTATAAAATTCCAACAACTGGATTGCCATGCGAAAGGAATTGGTTGCCGTTAGGCGTAGAAATTTTTAACATGACACGTTAATACGACTTGAACTCTACATGAAGTTAAAAGGTTAGGGTTGATAATTTCGACACAAAATAAAAAAAATAACACGACACGATAATACGTTTAATAAATAGATTGGGTTAATGTTGAACCAATATAACCTGAAAATGACCCATCTAACACGTTTAATTTTTGTGTCATCTCAAAAAACAACACGAACCCGAAATTCGTTAAAAACACATATATAACTTGGTTATATGTACACTCTTAACTTATATATGGGTTATTGTTAAGATTGTATACTAAAAATAATGTATTATCTTTTGGTGTTTGATTTTATTTTTAATAATAAAAAAAATTCTTTTTAATGATAATTTGTAAGAGTAATTGTTCGTGTTTTATTATTTATTTAATATTGTGTATAAGTATTTTTTACTTTACATAATAGTTAATCTGGTGTATAGCGTTCGACTTACACACGAAAGACTAAACTATCGGTTCTTGTAGGATATAAGTTTTTGATTCGTAATCTTAGATGAAATTAGAAACACTATCAGTATAGCTGTAGTACAGTATTTTAGTAGATTTGTCTTCATTACGGAGAACGGGAATAGTCTTGGCTATTGTTCCGACTCATTTGTGCTAGTACACTTTGTGTGTATTGAACATTATCAGGTTGAAAAAATTAATTTTATACTCACTATATAAATTAATTTACACCAAATAGTTATTATGAGTGTTTATATTCTTAATCTATATATAATTATTAACACGTATATTTGGTATTTGTTATTTTGATTCATTAAAGAGTGCGATATTTTACAGATCTATAATTTCGGTAATTTGGATAACGGCATTATTTATATGGTAGATATTAATTATTGACGTAATTAACGTCCCAACATAGGGATTGATGATTCCCCTTTAAGAAAATTTATAAGTTTTGATCGTGCCAAACCTTTCAGGTGAATTTTATATTCTAGTATATCAAATAAGTTAAATGGATGGTATTAAGAAATTATGAAAAATGTCAATTAAATATAATTGTCAGTAATTTAATTTAATCGATAGATATCTGTAATCTTAACGTGGAAGAGAATAAATAAGTATTTAATAACAGGAGCTCGAATATTCGATTTTGAGAATAAGGTCGGGAGTGCAATTATGATTCTTTAATGGTATGATTTATAATTTATGTTTTTAAGAAATTACTTCTGGGTTGAAGTGAATTTTTATAATTACACTAGGCACATGTGTCTTATTTATTTCTCAGGTCTCTATTGTAACCTATTTATATGCAGTTACAATCCTGGTTGCCATACCACTTGTTATACATAACATTCAGTCTTCTAGGGTTTTCCATGTATCTATGATAACCCAAAAAATAGGAAGGCAGCTAGAAAGGGTTTGGAATAAAAAAAGATTAGAGTCCACACTCTGTTATTGTTTCGGCATCTATAAATATAGCAAAAGATCTAAGAATAGACAAGATTGCTAGTTCGCTGCGTTGATCTTGAAACTTAAATCTTTCAAGAGCTGAAATGTGATCAAATTAAAGGGATCACGTAGATATAATTCATATTCCGCCTTGTGGGTGTACCGAATTTTAATTTTCAGAGTTAAAAAAAAAATAAATTTCCGTACAACTTTCCATTCGAATGATTTCTCGTCCGTTTGGATGGTTCGGCGCAGTATAATTTTTAAAAAAAATGTAGATCCTGCCCCTCGTAGTGTTTGATTTGATTCGTATGTACTATTATTGTATTCTGGGATTTCGATCAATTTAGTTATATATGATTCTTTAAATAAAAATAAATAAATTGTTACGTGTATATTTTTATTATTATGTAGCACTTGAAAAAATGAAATTGAAAGAGTTCGTGAAAGATATTATGAAAATGACTATAGATGAAGATGGGATTGAATTCATGGACTGTTTAACCAGTATTTTAATGTCTGACTGAATCCAAATCAATAGAATGTTCAACCAAAATCTCTTGGCAAACTTGTTATTGTTATGCCACTATTTTGAAGTTAATTTTTTGTAAATTTTTTTCATTAATTATTTGAACTATGGAGTTTTTTGTGTATGGATTGATGTTTTTTTTTAATCGAATTATTTAACTATTTATGCAAATTGTTTGAAATTTTTTATTTATTATAATTTATGTAATTTTATGATTGAAATATGTATATAATTAAAAATGTAAGCTTATTATTAAACAGGTTGTAAATAGATTAACACATTTAAAAATAGGTAGTGTTAGTGTTAAGATAAATGACACGTTTAGCTAAATGGGTAGGGTTAATATTAAGACATTTTTAACACGAATCTTATATAACACGACACGAACATGATACGACAGGACACGATGCACACCCCTAGTTTTCATTCTCATACAAATAAATAACATAGGGATTCATACCTAATTTTTGGCAAGTATTAAATTGGAAATTTTTGGATTACCATGATATTTATCTTGGTTAATAAAATTTGGAATGTTTGTTTTGGAGTCTTGATTTGAACAGTGGATTTGGACTTTTTGGTTTTGATTCTTGTAATTTTAAGGTGCGATCCAGTGTGACTTGCGCTTAAAATTCACGTTTTAAAATTATTTTGCTATATTAATTTGTATATATAACGAGATAATTAAAAGGGGAAGTGCTGCAGATTCATTGGTATGCTTGGAATTTTCAATTTCTGCACTATTTGACTGGATTAAACACATTAGCATAGATTGAGATTGATCAGGTGTGGTCAAAGGTAGTCAAGTGCGACCAGGTACAACTAGAGGTGATTTGGATAACGTAGGACAAGGGTTACATATATCTGGTATTGCAATGAGTTCAGATTGTGGATGCTTATCAGACACAAAGAAATTGGTAGTAAAAGGTTCGGGTTTTGTGATTGAACCATTTAAAAGCTACAATGACTTTACCTTATGGTAGCAAATGGTAAAAAATATTTTAACGACCGGGGAACTAATCAAGGCTCTCAAGAAGAAGTTAGAAAAACTAGAAATGATGAAGGATTAGAGTGGAAAGAGTGCGAAACTTGGCGAACAGTATGATTCAGTTATATTTCGGTAATAGCATTCTTTGAAAAGTTATCAGTGAATGCAATTTGGTATAATTTTATGTTGAGTTAGAGAGCAGGTATAAGTCCATGACATTGAAAAATTGATTGTCTTTAAAGAAACTATTATACACAATTTAGATGACAGATTGAGCAAATTTTATGAAGAATTTGGATGAGTTCAGCATGATACTAGCGGAATAAGATTCTATTAGCGCAAAGATCGAATACAAGGATAAATCAATTCTCATGTTGGTTTCTTTACCTTTATCATATGAGAGTATTTTTGTACGACACTGATGTTGTTGTTACTGCTCTTATATCTCATAAGATGTTGAAGAAGTAGAGTGACAGATAATTGAAGGAAGGCATCGTGGTTATATTAGGTAGTTAAGAAGTTAGAGGTAGAGTGATATTAAGGCAAGAGGAGTCCAATAAAAAGGGTCGTTCCAAGTTGAGAGGTTATAAAGTGACGTGCTACTATTCTGATAAGAAAAGTTATCTGAAAAAGAATTGTCCGAAGTACAAGGTGGACAAAGAAAAAGAACATTCATCAGAGACTGTAGTTACAGAGGACTCTAATAATGAAGAACTAGATGTGCTCATAATTACTACAAGTATAGAAAAATCAAATTGGATATTTGATTCTAGATGTTCGTTTCACATGTGTGCAATTAAAGAATATTTTAATACGTATTAGTCATGTGATAAGGGTATTTGCCAAGATGGCTAATAATGCAGTGAGTAGATTTGTTGGTGTAGGAACAGTGCAATTTTTGCAGATATGATGAGACTGTATTGATTTTGACTGAGATTAGACATATTTCAAATATAAGGAATAATCTGATTTCTCTAGGGATGTTAGATTGAAAAGGCTGCAAGTTCTCATCCAGAGGTGAAGTTCTTTGGGTTTCAAAGGAAAACATGGATGTGATGCAGGAACAGATGATTGACAACCTATATAGGCTCGTATGGAGTGTTGTCACATGTGGAGCTACTGTCAAATATTAGAAGAGTAGTATAGATAGACGACAAATACATACAAAGTGTAAGGGTGATCATGGTAAATAACAGTTGCGTAGAAGCACACGTAACAGGCGCAAGTGTATATGGAAGCAAAAAGGTAGTATATACGCGCAGATGACCAAATCAGATGGTGTCCAAGATGCCGACAAGGTGTAACAGCAACAGTTGTTGGATGTTCACAGAAATATTTCGAGCAACGAGGCTAATACGACAGACATGTATACACATCGACAGAAGCGAGTTTCATTTGCTCTTAATTTAGTTAGTGACAGTGATCTCTCCAGTTGTGTGCACAAATAAGGAGAGGTGAGACCACGTTCTTCTACAAAATAGTGATCTTTGTAGAGCACTCGAGTTAGGGTGCATGCACCTTAGCATAGAGATACGGGCCATGTTGTTTGAGTGTGGCAGTTTAACGACAATGACGATAAAATCAACATCAACGTTGGTTATTTTTAGTGTGGTTTGTAAAATTTAAGCCAAAGTAAAAATTATTGGGCTAGGTGTCTTGTATTCTATATGATTCATTTATTATTTTATTTTTGGTCTATACATATTTGAGTTGGGGTGAAATCAAGAGTCCACTAGGAATTCATATTGTATAGGGTTTAATACTAAATGGGCTAACGGACTTCTAGGTTTTCCTTGTTGTGTCTACAAATAAGACACTGGTAGAACTCTAGGATTAGACAAAAAATTTAAGAGACTAACTGGTAGAGAGAATGGAGACGGGTACTGTACTATTTCACATTCGACATAGTAGAATATTTTCTCTTTCGCTCATGAACATAAGCCGGTGTGGACTGAACCATATAAATCTTCAATGTCGATAAAAACATGTTTCTTAAACTTCTCATTTAATATTTCTATAATACTATAGTTATGTATAACTACTTACAAACTAACTACAAAAAGTACATTATAACCATCCATATACATGTAAAATGCAAATTTGTTTTGAATTCCACATACATTAGGGATCCCTTTGGTTACATTTATGTTTTTTATTTTCTATTTTTGATTTTAGATTTTTGCAAGCTGTAAACAAAAACATGTTTAATGCCTCATTTGGTAACGGTTACAATTTTTTATTTTTTATTTACAGTAAACACAAAATATGTTTTTATTTATTTTTATAAAAAATAAAAAATAAAAGTATGTTTGGCACATAAATACTTTAAAAGTAATAGTTGGAGATTGTGGATGAATGTAATGGTCGAAGGTGATAGCCAAAAGTGGTGATCAGATGTATTAGTCGGTGATGATAATAAGAGATAGCAATAGTGGTTGGAGGCGGTAGTCATATTGGTGGTTGGAGGTGGCGATCACAAATATTAGCTCAGATGATATGAAGAGGTAATGATGGTGGTCGAAAGTGGTCGTCGAAGGCAATAGGTATATGTGGTGGTCAGAGATAGTGGTCAAAGTGGGTTGGCAATTGTAATTGCCGAAGGCAGTAATCGAGATTGATAGCTGAATGTAATGGTCAAAAATTGTGAAAAAAAAAGCTAAAATAAAAATTTATATAAAAAATAAAAAAATACATTTTTTTTATTTATAAGAATTTAATAAATTTTAAAAATGATTTATAACTTTTTAAAAACAATAATAATTAAATGATTGAAATGCATTTTAAGAGTATTTGCGATTAGTTATCTATGTTAAAAGTATTTTTTTAAAATATTTTTAATGACGTTATCGTAGGGCCACGTGGTTGATTTGGGTATTCAACTTCATGACTTGTCATCTTTCTTTATGGTTAAAGAGGGTAAAGAAGGCACGGCAAATGAACCGATTTAAAGTTAGTTTTTTTTTTTTGTCAAAAAATTTAAAAGATCTTGTTTTGAAAGTTAAAGGCTTTTAGACTTTAATTTTTTTACTTTTTATATAAAATAATTTTATTTAATTTTTAAAAATATTATAATTTTTATTACACAAATTTATTTTGTATTAAAATTATATTTTTAAAATTTACTCCTAAAAATCAATCAAACAATATCTATATTGAATATAAAATTATATAAAAATAAAATTTTAAAAATTATAATAACTTTTTTTAACTTAAAACTCTTTTGACTTAAAATTACTTTAAGGGCTGCTTGGCAACTAACTTAAAAATTAGTTTTTTAAAATTTTTTTTGCGTTTTAGTCAAAAAATTAGATTAGGTTTAAAGTAAATTGTTTGGTAACTTAACTTTAAGGTTAACTTTTTTAAAATTAGTTGTTTGGTAAAAAGTAATTTTTTTGGTTTTTGTTCAAAGTGAATAGTTTTATCCTTCTATATATTTGATATTAACAATTATATGTAGTTGGTAAGAGTAATAAATAAGTTATAAATAAAAAATATTATTGTACTTTGAAAGTGGTGGAAGTTTAAATGAATAATATGAGAATTTATATTTTGATTTGACTTTTTAATTTTTTAACTTTTTTTACTTTTTTGCCAAACAATTAATTTTGACTTTTTTGGCGTTTTTAGCAAAAAAAACGAAAAAAAATCAAATTATCAATCATGGCCCAAGAAAGATTTTTTGACATATTACTTTTTGGTACAAAGCTACACATACAATTCAGCAAATGATTTGTTTATTTATTTAACTTAAAATAATTTAAAATAAAAAAAATTTAACTTAAAATTAAATTGCCAAACTATAGGGAAGTTTGCTTAGAAACATTCAGCAATTGATGGTGCTTAATTGGCAGCCCAACCTCAATTGATCGCTAACCTTCATTAATTTATTAATTGTCTGTTGCTAATGTGGATGGCTGTGTATTGGAGTGAAAATGACTTCTTCATTAATGGCGTTTCGTTTGTTTTGATTAAAAAGATTTAAAAACATTTTTTAATATGTTTTTTGTCCACGATGCACAAAAATTAAAAGTGAATGAAAAATAAAATTAACGAAATATTTGGTGAAAACAAGAGAAATATTTTCAAGTCCAAGAGCTCATTTGACAATTCACTCTCAGTCGAAATTTTTGATTTAAAGTTACTTTAAGTCAAAAAGATAAAAAATTTATTTAGTTGGAATATGAATGGTATTTAATCCAAAAGCTTAAAATGACTTTAAGCCAAAAGGTAAAAAAATTTGTTTAAAATTATTATAATTTATTTTTAAATAATTTTATATTCAATATTAATCTTTTATGATAGATTTTGATAAATAAATTTTAAAAATATAATTTTTATAAAAATAGATGTGTATAATAAAATTTATGATATTTTTTTTAAAAAAAAAATATGTAAAAAAAAATTAAAAACCTTTGAGTTAAAAAATAAGATTTTTATTATTATTTAAGCGTTTAAGCAAAAAAGCAAAAAAGCAACTTTTAAGCCTAATTTCCACAATAACAAATTCTGTTTTGAATTATCGATTATTTTTTGGGTAACAATTGATATGCAAAGTTCTACGCACCTAAGATTAGAGACTACAAAAACACATTTTTTGTACCATGTTTCGTCTCAATGGGGTGTGAAAAATGATAGAATCTGAGGCATTATTATGATTTGACCATTGGGATGTTTGATCATGTTTTTTAAAGTCAACTTTTACCCTTTTTTTTTAATATTAATTTTAAGAATAATTTATATATTTTAAAATATTTATAATTTTGGCTATAAATTTTTTTTTTTAAATTTTAGTTACAAGTTAACATATTTATAGACAATTATTACTTTTACTGTAAATTATAATTTATAAACTATTAATTTTAAGAATGCGAAACACCGGACATGGCCCGTCCCACAACTTTTGCCGATGTTTTGCTGTAAAACTGCTCAAATATTTTTGAGTAATTCCGTATCTGTCCAATTAGAATATATCATTATGTTAATTTTGTTTATCTTTAATTTATTTATTAAAGATAATTGCTCGAGATTCTATTATTGAACAGGCAATCGGCGATTAATTCCATGATAATTATAGAACAATTAAATAACCGGTTTTTGGTGGGCTCCACCGATTGAGATTTGAGGGTTAAGATGGAGCTAGGAATTGAAACAGAACCAAATTCTGTTAAAGCAGAGTTAAATTCTGTTAAATTCTCAGTTTCCATAAATCACGCAGTTGCGTGAAGTTTCTTCCGGTTGCAATGTTCTTTACTTCTTTGTTAATAAATCACGAAGCAAGTTGGCGATGGCTCTGTTTACCAGTAATTATTCGGTAGTTGCAGAGAGTATTACAATATTATTTATGCGATATTTTAATTTAATAAAATAGTAGAAAAATATTTTGGGTGGATATTATTAATTTATTTTTATTTAGTAGATAAAATAAACAGAGCAAAGCGGTGATCCCGGCGAATTGGCTATGCCAGTGAAATGTTCCACTTTTATCGAAGTTCAAATAGTCACCCCAATCTCTTATCACTAGTGACTAGTGTTGAAATTTTTGAGATAAAAAGAGAAGACAAATACTAACATAATTATTATACAGTGTTAGAATTTAAATATTAATTTTTAAAAACAAATGAAATTATAACAATGTACACATTAAAAATAAAAATTAAATAAGAATTTATATGATTCGACACAATTTGTTTATGTCATCGGATGAAAAAGATAATTCATTATACATGTAGTATACACAATCATGAGATTGAAAATACCTTAAAATTCGACACCTACAACCCAAGTATTGAAATAAACATCGTTTTCTTACTAAATAGTCATCCTAGTGCCCCGGTATTTTTTCGTACTCCAACCCAACTCAAATATATATAAATAAAATTTTAATTATACGGCTCCATATAATACAAGAAACACACACAATATACAGTTTGTTACGTAGACCGATCAAATATGAGTGTCGGGTACATGTATGTATTTAAGTCAAATTTATTTATTTCTTATATCAAGAATGTTGAAACATGATAGAATATTTATTTTTTTTAATATATTTATTTTATTTTTCAAGACAAATGGTATTTACAAGATTCTATTAAATATTTTGTTTACAACATCATAGTTTATACACAAGGTCAGTCTTAGACATAGGCCATGTTTGGGAAAATATTGCTTATTTGTTTATTTTTGTTTATTTTAGCTTAAATTTCATAAATTTTGGCTTATTGGTTTACTTTTGTCTTTTCTGAACATTTTTTATATTTTGATAAAAAATATTACTTTTTCGACTCGTCTTAATGAGAAGAGTCTAAAAAGTATAATAGTTTGACTAAATGCCAAAAAAATTTCACTAAAAACGAAAAATCTACAATGACAAATAAGCCAATAAATTAAATTCACTTATTTAGGACCATAGACCGGTAAGGCGGCCACCTAAGGCTTCCAAAAATGAGGCCTCCTCCTACATAAAGCCTTTATACTAAGTTTAAAAATAAATTTTTTTAACTAAGCTTCAGTTAAATAAAGGGTTCCAAATTATTTTAATTTTAATTTTATTAAATTCTACTTAAAGTAATCTTTTAAGAAGCAACAACCATAAGTTCTATTTCACTAAGTTATTTAGAGATAAGTTCCGCCAGAAAACTTATATTCTACTAGTTTTTTTTACTTGTCATTTCTCGAAAGTGCCTTTAATGAAGAGAGATTGAGAGATTCTTTATGCAATCAACTTACATTTTTTAAATTTAAAATTATATAACTTTTAGTATATGTATTTATATTTAATAATATTTTTGCTTTTAAAAACTTCTTGTATAAATCTATAAAACAAGATCTATATTAAATATGAAATTTTTTAAAAAATAAAATAATTTTTTTTTGTTTTCACAATAATAATAATCTTCTCATATTGTTATAATTATTATGTAGTGAAACATTATGTTTTCATTATTGATGGTTTATAAAACATATTAGTTCTCATTGATATGTATTGAAATATTATGTAATTATCCTTATATTTTTATTTGGATATTATGACGCACACTATATTTTTGTCGAAATTAAAAATATTCTCATCGTTATTGAAATATTATTATTTTCACAATAATAATAAAATAATAATCTTCTCATATTGTTATAATTATTATGTAGTGAAACATTATGTTTTCATTATTGATGGTTCATAAAACATATTAGTTCTCATTGATATGTATTGAAATATTATGTAATTATTCATATATTTTTATTTGAATATTATGACACACACTATATTTTTATCGAAATTAAAAATATTCTCATCGTTATGTGTGGGTATATTATGTTTTCATAATGTTCTTATTATTATGTAATTAAATATTATAGTCTCACAGTGTTCTCGTCGTTATGTGAGGAGACATTATATTATTATTCCTATATTTGTATTATGATATCATGTTACGCTGTGTTTGTTATCACCGTATAAGTTATCATACCATATTTCTATGTTCTCATTATTGTTATGGTTTTCATCACCATTTAAGTTTTTTCTATAATTTTGCATCGTAATCGGCACGTATGTTCTTGTTGACATTACACATTTGACTTATTTTGAAAATATATCATATATTTTGTTATCATATTTTTCTCATTATTATGTAGTAAAATATTTTGTTCTCATTGTTGATGGTTAATGAAGCATACAAGTTTTCATTGATATGTATTGAACTATTAAACAATTATCTACATGTTCTTATTTGAATATCATGGCACACTATATTTTTATCGAAATAAAAATTGTTCTCATCACTATGTGTGGATACACTATGTTCAGTTCTCATTAATATATATTAGAATATTATGCAATTATTCATATGTTCTCATTTGAGTATCACGGCACATCATGCTTTTGTTGAAATTAAAAATATTTTCATCACTATGTTCATAAATGGTAATATCATCCAAAAGAGCATGAATTTATTCACATAAATAATAGCCATTCAAAATTAAAAAACACATAAAAATGAAAAAAAGTATATATATAGTTTATATATACGTAACTTGTTGCATGTATAAAAAAAGTCAAAATTACAATGAAATAAATAATGATGTAGTGGTAATATCTTTTAATATAGTCGAGATATATTAACGTAAATAATGGCAATTCAAAATTCAAAATCATATAAAAAAGAAAAGTATATATATCGTTTATATATACGTAATATATTTTTTTGGGATTAATTAATACGCAATATGTTGCATGTATAAAAGGCATATATGTCTATTATTTTTATAATATTTAAAAAATAAAATCTATTAAATTATTCAATTAGTGATTGAGACCTATCCTAAGACAAGTTGCTAAAACGGAACTTATAATTAATTATCCTTCACCAAATTCAAAATTAAAAATTAATTTGCTAGTACATAACCTAAATTAGGTCTGGTCATTCGAAAAAAATTATCAAAGAAAATAAAAAATCGGTAAAAATGCTAAATTAGTTAAAAATACTAAATTGCTTTTTCCCAAATTCATGAATTATTTGTAGAATATTTTTAATGAAATGTGAGATTTTAAACGATATTTAATGAAGTTATCTTTTAGTATTTATAACTTTAGACTATTTAAATGTTTTTAAAAAAATTATAACACTAGTCTTACAATGTAAAATGATTATTTGGTTATAAAAAAGTCAAAATCTTTAACAAATTTAACAAAAAAAATAAAAATTACCTTCAAAATACAAATTACCAAATATGTTCAAATTTTTATTTTTTCACAAAAAGTGTGAAAAGCTAAAATACAAAAAAAAACATCTCAACAAATCAAGTCTTTTTGAATTTACATAATAATTTTTTAAAAATTAATTATTTATAAAATAATTATACATAAAAAATTTATAAGAACCTCATTTTAAAAATCTGCCTAAGGGTTTATAAAAGCTCATGATCGACACTTTTTATACATATAGTTGTATAGTAAGCTTTAATTATTAAGTAAAATTTCTTAATAAATATTTAAATAAAAATATTAAACACATATTTCATATTGTATTCAAATGTTAAATATTCGACACTTATATATTAAACATAGAAAGTATTTTAATTTGTCAGAATATCATACCGGCAATATCACATAAGTACTTTAAGGACTACTTTGTAATTTTCGTCTACTTATGGCTCGTCGCTTATCCTTTATATTATTCGGTATAAAACCAACACGTGTTACATTGCCCACCACTGTACTATACTTCAATAAGAGAGATAGACCGTTCAAAATCTCTATAAGAAATAAATTTTTATTAGTTTTCGGTGAAAATGAAATTATAAATTACGTTATAGTTGAAAAATATTATTACAACTTATAAGTTATAAATATTGTTATAATTATATTTTTATAAACTCAAATAGTAAAATTATGTTTATTAATTTAGAATTAAAAATTCTGTACAAAGTTATAAGCACGCGTGTTTAAGTTTTTTTTTAAATTTTTTTTTATATTATAAATTAAAAATTAAATTATAATTTTTAAGGAAGACCCATTAGATATACAAGGTGATTATAATGTATTGAGTTTATTATACAATTTTACTACATGTTTAGAATTTTATTTAAAATTAAAGTGTGTGGAACAAATTCATTCCAAGTATCTTAGAATTATTCTGCGTTATATAATATGCTACGTTTATATTTATCATTTTTTATTTTTATTATTAAAATTTTTTATTAACAAAAATATATTTAATATTTATTTTATTTAAAAAAATATAAATAATTTTCAAAATTTATTAAATTTTTATAAAAAAATGTATTTTTACTTATTTTGTGATTAAATTTATATTTAATCTTTTTTTTTCTTTTTCACATCTGAATATCACTTTCAGCCACCACTTTCAACCACCCATTTTTGCTACCATCTCCGACCACCTCTTTCAACTACTTCTTTCGAACACTATCTCCAATCACTATTTCTGGCCACCACATATGACAACCGCTTGTGATCATCACTTTCGACCACCATCGTTCTATCTTATTATCATCATCAATTAAAACATTTGGTCATCATTTTTAACCATTACTTTCTACACATTTAGATGCCAACATGTGCGCGGTACAAACTGTTTGGACTTGTTCGGCACAATCAGGATCAGATGAACTGGCCCAATACTGATGACCCCGAACAGAGTATGGACCGGACTCCTTGTCTTCCGAACTCATTAGATGCTCCTTGCTCCGCCACCGAACACTTGCAACCACCAAGAACACCGTAAACGCCTACCAGCCGGTTATGGCCAGGAGGCACTCTGACGCTTAAGTTAGATATCTCTCTAAGAGGTTTCTAAGCAAGAGTTTTGGGGTTAAAAATTACCTACCTTGTGGTTTGGGGGTGCCTCTCTTTATATAGAGGCCAGGATTAATGTAGGCTGAATCCTCTTAGGATCCTACCTCCTATTAGTAAGGAATTATTTTCTATCCTATAGATGTGATGTTGATTTGTTCTCATTTTGTATATCTGATCAAATCGTATACAATATGAAAATTATTCCTTCCATTGAGGGGTCGACGTGGACTTCATAGGTCCGTTCTGCCCCTATATGGGGTGGGCCGAACTAGCATGGCCCAAACAACAGTGGGTCCGGGCTTCTTCGAATACTTGGACAAGTCCATTTCGGGCTGGTCTTTCTTTTGGGTCCTTGCCTCCAATCATTTGGGCTGGGCCTTAGGCCCATAGCTTTTGTCCACCCTCAACTGCCCCCAGCTCTGGTTATTGTTCGGCTATACTGCTCGGCGATGGACCAGAGCTTTGAATTCTTGCTTGATTGTCAGCCTAGGT